>JAEOAD010000430.1:0-55068 GCA_036365145.1 Orientallactaga sibirica
TTAGAAATGAGGCCCATCTACTACGGTGTGCATCTTTTCAGATTACATTAACAAGGAAAGTTTGAACTTGCTGCACTCAACCTTCTTTGTGGGAAAGCAAATGATTCCTAGAACCGAATGAGCTTATTTCACACAGTACAATGTTTGGCAATGAAGATGTTTGTTTTCTCAACAAACAACTTTACAAATGAGTCGAAACTACTAACTTGGCCATCTTTTTAGATTACATTAAGAAGGAAAGTTTGAACTTGCTGCACTCAACCTTCTTTGTAGGAAAGCAACTGATTCCTAGATCCGAATGAGATTATGTCAAACAGTACAATGTTCGGCAATGAAGATGTTTGTTTTCTCAACAAAGTACTTTACAAATGAGTCGAATCTTTTAAATTGGCCATCTTTTTAGATTACATTAACAAGGAAAGTTTGAACTTGCTGCACTCAGCCTTCTTCGTAGAAATTAAACTGATTCCTAGAAGGGAATTAACTTATTTCACACAGTAGAGTGTTCGGTAATGAAGATGTTTGTTTTCTAAAGAAACTACTTTAGAAATGAGGCCCATCTACTACGTTGTGCATCTTTTCAGATTACATTAACAAGGAACGTTTGAACTTGCTACACTCAACCTTCTTTGTTGGAAAGCAACTGATTCCTAGAACCGAATGAGCTTATTTCACACAGTACAATGTTCGGCATTGAAGATGTTTGTTTTCTCAACAAACTACTTTACAAATGGGTCGAATCTACTAACTTGGCCATCTTTTTAGATTACATTAACAAGGAAAGTTTGAACTTGCTGCACTCAACCTTCTTTGTAGGAAAGCATCTGATTCTAAAGATCCGAATGAGCTTATTTCACACAGTACAATGTTCGCTAATGAAGATGTTTGTTTTCTCAACAAAGTACTTTACAAATGAGGCGAATCTTCTAACTTGGGCATCTTTTGAGATTACATTAACAGTGAAAGTTTGAACTTATGCACTCAATCTTCTTCGTATAAATTAAACTGAATCCTAGAACCTTAATTAACTTATTTCACATAGTACAGTGTTCGGTACTGAAGATGATTCTTTTCTAAAGAAACTACTTTAGAAATGAGGCGAATCCACTAACTTGTACATCTTGTTAGATTACACAAAGTAGGAAAGTTTGAACTTGCTGCACTCAACCTTCTTCGTAGGAAAGCAAGTGATTCCTAGAATCGAACTAGCTCATTTCACATAGTACAGTGTTCGGTAATGAAGATGTTTGTTTTCTCAACAAACTACTTTAGAAATGAGGCCAATCTACGAAGTTGTGCATCTTTTCAGATTACATTAACAAGGAAAGTTTGAACTTGCTGCACTCAACCTTCTTTGTAGGAAAGCAACTGATTCCTAGAACCGAATGAGCTTATTTCACAAAGTACAATGTTCGGCAATGAAGATGTTTGTTTTCTCAACAAAGTACTTTACAAATGAGGCGCATGTTCTAACTTGGCCATTTTTGAGATTACATTAACAAGGAAAGTTTGAACTTGCTGCACTCAACCTTCTTCGTAGAAATTAAACTGATTCCTAGAAGCGAATTAATTTATTTCACACAGTACAGTGTTCGGTACTGAAGATGTTTCTTTTCTAAAGAAACTACTTTAGAAATGAGGCCAATCTACTACGTTGTGCATCTTTTCAGATTACATTAACAAGGAAAGTTTGAACTTGCTGCACTCAACCTTCTTCGTAGGAAAGCAAGTGATTCCTAGTATCGAACTAGCTCATTTCACATAGTACAGTGTTCGGTAAAGAAGATGTTTGTTTTCTAAAGAAACTACTTTAGAAATGAGGCCAATCTACTACGTTGTGCATCTTTTCAAATTACATTAACAAGGAAAGTTTGAACTTGCTGCACTCAACCTTCCTCGTAGAAATTAAACTGATTCCTACAAGCGAATTAACTTATCTCACACAGTACAGTGTTCGGTACTGAAGATGTTTCATTT
This sequence comes from Orientallactaga sibirica, assembly GCA_036365145.1. Taxonomy (NCBI): domain Eukaryota; kingdom Metazoa; phylum Chordata; class Mammalia; order Rodentia; family Dipodidae; genus Orientallactaga; species Orientallactaga sibirica. The sequence goes on from JAEOAD010000430.1 coordinate 1,978, forward strand.
CTAAAGAAAGTACTTTAGAATTAAGGCGAATGCACTAACTTGTACATCTTGTTTGATTACACAAAGTAGGAATGTTTGGACTTGCTGCACTCAACCTTCTTCGTAGGAAAGCAAGTGATTCCTAGAATAGAACTAGCTCATTTCACATAGTACAGTGTTCTGTAATGAAGATGTTTGTTTTCTAAACATACTACTTTAGAAATGAGGCCAATCTACTAAGTTGTGCATCTTTTCAGATTACATTAACAAGGAAAGTTTGAACTAGCTGCACTCAACCTTCTTTGTAGGAAATCAACTGATTCCTAGAACCGAATGAGCTTATTTCACACAGTAAAATGTTCGGCAATGAAGATGTTTGTTTTCTCAACAAAGTACTTTACAAATGAGGCGAATCTTCTAACTTGACCATCTTTTGAGATTACATTAGCAAGGAAAGTTTGAACTTGCTGCACTCAACCTTCTTTGTAGGAAAGCAACTGATTCCTAGAACCGAATGAGCTTATTTCACACAGTACAATGTTCGGCAATGAAGATGTTTGTTTTCTCAACAAAGTACTTTACAAATGAGGCGAATGTTCTATCTTGGCCATCTTTTGAGATTACATTAACAAGGCAAGTTTGAACTTGCTGCACTCAACCTTCTTCGTAGAAATTAAACTGATTCCTGGAAGCGAGTTAACTCATTTCACACAGTACAGTGTTTGGTACTGAAGATGTTTCTTTTCTAAAGAAACTACTTTAGAAATGAGGCCAATATACTATGTTGTGCATCTTTTCAGATTACATTAACAAGGAAAGTTTGAACTTGCTGCACTCAACCTTCTTCATAGAAATTAAACTGATTCCTAGAATCGAGTTAACTTATTTCACACAGTACAGTGTTCGGTACTGAAGATGTTTCTTTTCTAAAGAAACTACTTTAGAAATGAGGGCTATCTACTACGTTGTGCATCTTTTCAGATTACATTAAGAAGGAAAGTTTGAACGTGCTGCAATCAACCTTCTTCGTAGAAATTAAACTGATTCCTAGAAGCGAATTAACTTATTTCACACAGTACAGTGTTCGGTACTGAAGATGTTTCTTTTCTAAAGAAACTACTTTAGAAATGAGGCCCATCTACTACGTTGTGCATCTTTTCAGATTACATTAACAAGGAAAGTTTGACTTGCTGCACTCAACCTTCTTTGTGGGAAAGCAAATGATTCCTAGAACCGAATGAGCTTATTTCACACAGTACAATGTTCGGCGATGAAGATGTTTGTTTTCTCAACAAAGAACTTTACAAATGAGTCGAAACTACTAACTTGGCCATCTTTTTAGATTACATTAAGAAGGAAAGTTTGAACTTGCTGCACTCAACCTTCTTTGTAGGAAAGCGACTGATTCCTAGATCCGAATGAGATTATTTCAAACAGTACAATTTTCGGCAATGAAGATGTTTGTTTTCTCAACAAAGTACTTTACAAATGAGTCGAATCTTTTAAATTGGCCATCTTTTTAGATTACATTAACAAGGAAAGTTTGAATTTGCTGCACTCAACCTTCTTCGTAGAAATTAAACTGATTCCTAGAAGCGAATTAACTTATTTCACACAGTATAGTGTTCGGTAATGAAGATGTTTGTTTTCTAAAGAAACTACTTTAGAAATGAGGCCCATCTACTACGTTGTGCATCTTTTCAGATTACATTAACAAGGAACGTTTGAACTTGCTACACTCAACCTTCTTTGTAGGAAAGCAACTGATTCCTAGAACCGAATGAGCTTATTTCACACAGTACAATGTTCGGCATTGAAGATGTTTGTTTTCTCAACAAACTACTTTACAAATGAGTCGAATCTACTAACTTGGCCATCTTTTTAGATTACATTAACAAGGAAAGTTTGAACTTGCTGCACTCAACCTTCTTTGTAGGAAAGGATCTGATTCCTAGATCCGAATGAGCTTATTTCACACAGTACAATGTTCGGCAATGAAGATGTTTGTTTTCTCAACAAAGTACTTTACAAATGAGGTGAATCTTCTAACTTGGGCATCTTTTGAGATTACATTAACAATGAAAGTTTGAACTTGCGGCACTCAATCTTCTTCGTATAAATTAAACTGAATCCTAGAAGCGAATTAACTTATTTCACACAGTACAGTGTTCGGTACTGAAGATGATTCTTTTCTAAAGAAACTACTTTAGAAATGAGGCGAATCCACTAACTTGTACATCTTGTTAGATTACACAAAGTAGGAAAGTTTGAACTTGCTGCACTCAACCTTCTTCGTAGGAAAGCAAGTGATTCCTAAATCGAACTAGCTCATTTCACATAGTACAGTGTTCGGTAATGAAGATGTTTGTTTTCTCAACAAACTACTTTAGAAATTAGGCCAATCTACGAAGTTGTGCATCTTTTCAGATTACATTAACAAGGAAAGTTTGAACTTGCTGCACTCAACCTTCTTTGTAGGAAAGCAACTGATTCCTAGAACCGAATGAGCTTATTTCACAAAAGTACAATGTTCGCAATGAAGATGTTTGTTTTCTCAAAAAAGTACTTTACAAATGAGGCATGTTCTAACTTGGCCATTTTTGAGATTACATTAACAAGGAAAGTTTGAACTTGCTGCACTCAACCTTCTTCGTAGAAATTAAACTGATTCCTAGAAGCGAATTAATTTATTTCACACAGTACAGTGTTCGGTACTGAAGATGTTTCTTTTCTAAAGAAACTACTTTAGAAATGAGGCCAATCTACTACGTTGTGCATCTTTTCAGATTACATTAACAAGGAAAGTTTGAACTTGCTGCACTCAACCTTCTTCGTAGGAAAGCAACTGATTCCTAGAACAGAATGAGCTTATTTCACACAGTACAATGTTCGGCAATGAAGATGTTTGTTTTCTCAACAAACTACTTTACAAATGAGGCAAATCTACTAACTTGGCCATCTTTTTAGATTACATTAAGAAGGAAAGTTTGAACTTGCTGCAATCAACCTTCTTCGTAGAAATTAAAATGATTCCTACAACTTAATTAACTTATTTCACACAGTACAGTTTTCGATTGCTGAAGATGTTTTTTCTAAAGAAACTACTTTAGAAATGAGGCGAATCCACTAACTTATACATCTTGTTAGATTACACAAAGTAGGAAAGTTTGAACTTGCTGCACTCAACCTTCTTTGTAGTAGAAATTTAACTGATTCCTAGAATCAAATTAACTTATTTCACACAGTACACTATTCGCACAGAAGATGTTTCTTTTCTAAAGAAACTACTTTAGAAATGAGGCCAATCTACTAACGTTGTGCATCTTTTTCAGATTACATTAACAAGGAAAGTTTGAACTTGCTGCACTCAACCTTCTTTGTAGGGAAAGCAAGTGATTCCTAGAATCGAACTAGCTCATTTCACATACTACAGTGTTCGTAATGAAGATGTTTGTTTTCTAAACAAACTACTTTAGAAATGAGGCCAATCTACTAAGTTGTGCATCTTTTTCAGATTACATTAACAAGGAAAGTTTGAACTTGCGGCACTCAACCTTCTTTGTAGGAAAGCAACTGATTCCTAGAACCGAATGAGCTTATTTCACACAGAACAATGTTCGCAATGAAGATGTTTGTTTTCTCAACAAAGTACTTTACAAATGAGGCGAATCTTCTAACTTGGCCATCTTTTTCAGATTACATTAACAAGGAAAGTTTGAACTTGCTGCACTCAAACTTCTTCGTAGAAATTAAACTGATTCCTAGAAGCGAATTAACTTATTTCACAAAGTACAGTGTTCGGCAATGATGATTTTCTTTTCTAAAGAAACTACTTTAGAAATGAGGCGAATCCACTAACTTGTACATCTTGTTAGATTACACAAAGTAGGATAGTTTGAACTTGCTGCACTCAACCTTCTTTTGTAGGAGAACAAGTGATTCTAGAATCGAACTAGCTCATTTCACATAGTACAGTGTTGGTAATGAAGATGTTTGTTTTCTAAACAAACTACTTTAGAAATGAGGCCAATCTACTAACGTTGTGCATCTTTTCAAATTACATTAACAAGGAAAGTTTGAACTTGCTGCACTCAACCTTCTTTGTAGGAAAGCAACTGATTCCTAGAACCGAATGAGCTTATTTCACACAGAATAATGTTCGGCAATGAAGATGTTTGTTTTCTCAACAAACTACTTTACAAATGAGACGAATCTACTAACTTGGCCATCTTTTTAGATTACATTAACAAGGAAAGTTTGAATTTGCTGCACTCAACCTTCTTCATAGAAATTAAACTGATTCCTAGAAGCGAATTAACTTATTTCACACAGTACAGTGTTCGATACTGAAGATGTTTCTTTTCTAAAGAAACTACTTTAGAAATGAGGCCAATGTACTGCGTTGTGCATCTTTTCAGATTACATTAACAAGGAAAGTTTGAACTTGCTGCACTCAAACTTCTTCGTAGAAATTAAACTGATTCCTAGAGGTGAATTAACTTATTTCACACAGTACAGTGTTCGGTACTGAAGATGTTTGTTTTCTAAAGAAACTACTTTAGAAATGAGGCCAATCTACTATGTTGTGCATCTTTTCAGATTACATTAACAAGGAAAGTTTGAACTTGCTACACTCAACCTTCTTTGTAGGAAAGCAACTGATTCCTAAAACCGAATGAGCTTATTTCACACAGTACAATGTTCGGCAATGAAGATGTTTGTTTTCTCAACAAACTACTTTACAAATGAGTCGAATCTACTAACTTGGCCATCTTTTTAGATTACATTAACAAGGAAAGTTTGAACTTGCTGCACTCAAGCTTCTTTTTAGGAAAGCAACTGTTTCCTAGATCCGAATGAGCTTATTTCACACAGTACAATGTTCGGCAATGAAGATGTTTGTTTTCTCAACAAAGTACTTTACATGTGAGGCGAATCTTCTAACTTGGCCATCTTTTGAGATTACATTAACAAGGAAAGTTTGAACTTGCTGCACTCAACCTTCTTCGTAGAAATTAAACTGATTCCTAGAAGCGAATTAACTTACTTCACACAGTACAGTGTTCGGTACTGAAGATGTTTCTTTTCTAAAGAAACTACTTTAGAAATGAGGCCAATACACTAACTTGTACATCTTGTTAGATTACACAAAGTAGGAAAGTTTGAACTTGCAGCACTCAACCTTCTTCGTAGGAAAGCAACTGATTCCTAGAACCGAATGAGCTTATTTCACACAGAACAATGTTCGGCAATGAAGATGTTTGTTTTCTCAACAAACTACTTTACAAATGAGGCGAATCTTCTAACTTGGCCATCTTTTTAGATTACATTAACAAGGAAAGTTTGAACTTGCTGCACTCAACCTTCTTCGTAGAAATTAAACTGATTCCTAGAACCGAATGAGCTTATTTCACACAGTACAATGTTCGGCAATGAAGATGTTTGTTTTCTCAACAAAGTACTTTACAAATGAGGGGAATCTTCTATCTTGGCCATCTTTTCAGATTACATTAACAAGGAAAGTTTGAACTTGCTGCACTCAACCTTCTTCATAGATATTAAACTGATTCCTAGAGCCGAATTAACTTATTTCACACAGTACAGTGTTCGCAACTGAAGATGTTTTTTTCTAAAGAAAACTACTTTAGAAATGAGGCCAATCTACTAACTTGTGCATCTTTTTCAGATTACATTAACGAGGAAAGTTTGAACTTGCTGCACTCAACCTTCTTTGTAGGAAAGCAACCTATTCCTAGAACCGAATGAGCTTATTTCACACAGTACAATGTTCGGCAATGAAGATGTTTGTTTCCTCAACAAACAACTTTACAAATGAGTCGAATCTACTAACTTGGCCATCTTTTTAGATTACATTAACAAGGAAAGTTTGAACTTGCTGCACTCAAACTTCTTCGTAGAAATTAAACTGATTCCTAGAAGCGAATTAACGTATTTCACAAAGTACAGTGTTCGGTACTGATGATGTTTCTTTTCTAAAGAAACTACTTTAGAAATGAGGCGAATCCACTAACTTGTACATCTTGTTAGATTACACAAAGTAGGATAGTTTGAACTTGCTGCACTCAACCTTCTTCGTAGGAGAACAAGTGATTCCTAGAATCGAACTAGCTCATTTCACATAGTACAGTGTTCGGTAATGAAGATGTTTGTTTTCTAAACAAACTACTTTAGAAATGAGGCCAATCTACTACGTTGTGCATCTTTTCAAATTACATTAACAAGGAAAGTTTGAACTTGCTGGACTCAACCTTCTTTGTATGAAAGCAACTGATTCCTAGAACCGAATGAGCTTATTTCACACAGAACAATGTTCGGCAATGAAGATGTTTGTTTTCTCAACAAACTACTTTACAAATGAGGCGAATCTACTAACTTGGCCATCTTTTTAGATTACATTAACAAGGAAAGTTTGAATTTGCTGCACTCAACCTTCTTCATAGAAATTAAACTGATTCCTAGAAGCGAATAAACTTATTTCACACAGTACAGTGTTCGGTACTGTAGATGTTTCTTTTCTAAAGAAACTACTTTAGAAATGAGGCCAATATACTACGTTGTGCATCTTTTCAGATTACATTAACAAGGAAAATTTGAACTTGCTGCACTCAACCTTCTTCGTAGAAATTAAACTGATTCCTAGAAGCGAATTAACATATTTGACACAGTACAGTGTTCGGTACTGAAGATGTTTCTTTTCTAAAGAAACTACTTTAGAAATGAGGCCAATCTACTACGTTGTGCATCTTTTCAGATTACATTAACAAGGAAAATTTGAACTTGCTGCACTCAACCTTCTTTGTAGGAAAGCAACTGATTGCTAGAACCGAATGCGCTTATTTCACACAGAACAATGTTCGGTAATGAAGATGTTTGTTTTCTCAACAAACAACTTTACAAATGAGTCGAATCTACTAATTGGCCATCTTCTTAGATTTCATTAACAAGGAAAGTTTGAACTTGCTGCACTCAACCTTCTTTGTAGGAAAGCAACTGATTCCTAGATCCGAATGAGCTTATTTCACACAGTACAATGTTCGGCAATGAAGATGTTTGTTTTCTCAACAAAGTACTTTACAAATGAGTCGAATCTTCTAACTTGGCCATCTTTTTAGATTACATTAACAAGGAAAGATTGAACTTCCTGCACTCAACCTTCTTCGTAGATATTAAACTGATTCCTAGAAGCGAATTAACTTATTACACACAGTACAGAGGTCGGTACTGAAGATGTTTCTTTTCTCAAGAAACTACTTTAGAAATGAGGCCAATCTACCACGTTGTGCATCTTTTCAGATTACATTAACAAGGAAAGTTTGAACTTGCTGCACTCAACCTTCTTCGTAGAAATTAAACTGATTCCTAGAAGCGAATTAACTTATTTCACACAGTACAGTGTTCGGTAGTGAAGATGTTTGTTTTCTAAAGAAACTACTTTAGAAATGAGGCCAATCTACTACGTTGTGCATCTTTTCAGATTACATTAACAAGGAAAGTTTGAACTTGCTACACTCAACCTTCTTTGTAGGAAAGCAACTGATTCCTAGAACCGAATGAGCTTATTTCACACAGTACAATGTTCGGCAATGAAGATGTTTGCTTGCTCAACAAACTACTTTACAAATGAGTTGAATCTACTAACTTGGCCATCTTTTTAGATTACATTAACAAGGAAAGTTTGAACTTGCTGCACTCAACCTCCTTTGTAGGAAAGCATCTGATTCCTAGATCCGAATGAGCTTATTTCACACAGTACAATATTCTGCAATGAAGATGTTTGTTTTCTCAACAAAGTACTTTACAAATGAGGCGAATCTTCTAACTTGGCCATCTTTTGAGATTACATTAACAATGAAAGTTTGAACTTGCTGCACTCAATCATCTTCGTAGAAATTAAAATGAATCCTAGAAGCGAATTAACTTATTTCACACAGTACAGTGTTCGGTACTGAAGATGTTTCTTTTCTAAAGAAACTACTTTAGAAATGAGGCGAATCCACTAACTTGTACATCTTGTTAGATAACACAAAGTAGGAAAGTTTGAACTTGCTGCACTCAACCTTCTTCGTAGGAAAGCAAGTGATTCCTAGAATCGAACTAGCTCTTTTCACATAGTACAGTGTTCGGTAATGAAGATGATTGTTTTCTCAACAAACTGCTTTAGAAATGAGGCCATTCTACTAAGTTGTGCATCTTTTCAGATTACATTAACAAGGAAAGTTTGAACTTGCTGCACTCAACCTTCTTCGTAGGAAAGCAAGTGATTCCTAGAATAGAACTAGCCAATTTCACATAGTACAGTGTTCGTAATGAAGATGTTTGTTTTCTAAAGAAACTACTTTAGAAATGAGGCCAATCTACTACGTTGTGCATCTTTTCAGATTACATTAACAAGGAAAGTTTGAACTTGCTACACTCAACCTTCTTTGTAGGAAAGCAACTGTTTCCTAGAACCGAATGAGCTTATTTCACACAGTACAATGTTCGGCAATGAAGATTTTTGTTTTTTCAACAAACTACTTTACAAATGAGTCGAATCTACTAACTTGGCCATCTTTTTAGATTACGTTAACAAGGAAAGTTTGAACTTGCTGCACTCAACCTTTTTTGTAGGAAAGCAACTGATTCCTAGAACCGAATGAGCTTATTTCACACAGTAAAATGTTCGGCAATGATGATGTTTGTTTTCTCAACAAAGTACTTTACAAATGAGTCGAATCTTCTAACATGGCCATCTTTTGAGATTCCATTAAGAAGGAAAGTTTGAATTTGCTGCACTCAACCTTCTTCGTAGAAATTAAACTGATTCCCAGAAGCGAATTAACGAATTTCACACAGTACAGTGTTCGGTACTGAAGATGTTTCTTTTCTAAAGAAACTACTTTAGAAATGAGGCCAATGTACTACGTTGTGCATCTTTTCAGATTACATTAACAAGGAAAGTTTGAACTTGCTGCACTCAACCTTCTTCGTAGAAATTAAACTGATTCCTAGAGCTTAATTAACTTATTTGACACAGTACAGTGTTGGTACTGAAGATGTTTCTTTTCTAAAGAAACTAGTTTAGAAATGAGGCGAATCCACTAACTTGTACACCTTTTTAGATTACCCAAAGTAGGAACGTTTGAACTTGCTGCACTCAACCTTCTTCGTAGGAAAGCAAGTGATTCCGAGAATCGAAGTAGCTCATTTCACATAGTACAGTGTTGTGTAATGTAGATGTTTGTTTTCTAAACAAACTAGTTTAGAAATGAGGCCAATCTACTACGTTGTGCATCTTTTCAGATTACATTAACAAGGAAAGATTGAACTTGCTGCACTCAACCTTCTTTGTAGGAAAACAACTGATTCCTAGAACCGAATGAGCTTATTTCACACAGTATAATGTGCGGCAATGAAGATGTTTGTTTTCTCAACAAAGTACTTTACAAATGAGGCGAATGTTCTAACTTGGCCGACTTTTGAGATTACATTAACAAGGAAAGTTTGAACTTGCTGCACTCAACCTTCTTCGTAGGAAAGCAAGTGATTCCTAGAATCGAACTAGCTCATTTCACATAGTATAGCAAGTTCGGTAATGAAGATGTTTTGTTTTCTAAAGAAACTACTTTAGAAATGAGGCCAATCTACTAAGTTGTGCATCTTTTCAGATTACATTAACAAGGAAAATTTGAACTTGCTGCTCTCAACGTTCTTGTGTAAGAGAAAAATCTCCCAGGAACCGAATGAGCTTATTTCCTCTACACAGTACAATGTCTTGCAATGAAGATGTTTATTTTTCTCAACAAAAGTACTTTTGCGCCTACGAATCTTCTAACTTGGTCATCTTTAGATTACATTAACAAGGAAAGTTTGAACTTGCTGCACTCAACCTTCTTCAGAGAAACAAATTCCTAGAAGCTGCTCAATCACTGACACAGTTTCTTCTGACATCAGATGTTTTTCTAAAGAAACTTACTTAGAAATAGTTAGATCTCATCACAGTGATTTGTGAACAATGAAGAAAATTTTAAATGGTTGCATCAACTTTTGTATAGAATGAATGCATCTAGTAGTTAACAAATTTATTTTAAATGAGTAATGTAATAAAAGATGTTTGTTTTCAAAGAAATTATTTTGTATGTAAAATGAGCGAATCATTGCTCAGCATCTTTTCAGATTATTAATACACGCAGCTGAACTCATCGTACTAACATCTCGTATAAAAGCAACTATCCAACCTAACAGTTTGATTTAATACAGTATGAACAACAAGATGTTGTTTTCAACAATATCACAATGAATGACTCACTAATCGGCTACCTTTAACATATTAAATATGAAAGTTAACTTGTTAAATTTCAAACTTTCTGAGAAAGAATCGATTCAGAACCAATAGAGTTATTTCACACAGCATAATGTTTATAATAAAGATGTTAAATAACAAAGTGATTATAGTCAACAGGTTAATTTCTATCCATTACCTTGAGATTAATAACAACCATATTTAACTGAAATACATCAATCTTTTAGAACGAACATCCTGATAAATAATGAACTGAAGTTTTAATAATGTCCACACTGGCAGATTAGATTATGTTTGTTTTGAAGAGAAATCATTATGAATATACAATCCACTATCTTACATCTTAATAGTTTATGTTATATGCGAACAGCAATCATCTCTTCTAGAAAGCAAGTGATTCTGAGAGTTTAACTTGTCATTTCATCATATTATAGTAACTGTAAATGAAGGATACTTGTTTTTCGTCAAACTATTTTATAATGAGGCTCTACACTCAATGTTACTAACATCTTCATGAACATATCAATGTCAAGAAATCTTGAACTGTTGTTATCAATTCCTATATTAGAAATAACCCATCTGTAACTATATCATTTGTTTCGCCATTAAAAATAATAGTTCATGCCAATCAGCGATGTTTAATGTTTTCAACAAATCATTTACAATGTTAATCCATTAACCAACATTTTAGATTATAATAATACAGAAAGTCAAACTTTATGTGTCTGGTCTTTCTTCAGAGAATAACGATCTTTAGTCAATAATCTATTCACAAGAAATATAACACAATAGTTGATGTTTTTTCAATAATCCGCCTTGAAGTCCACAAATCAATTAATTGAAAATATTTGTTAGTCACACAAATTAGAATATGTTTGACAAAACTGTTGTAATTAATCTTTTTGAAAGCAACTTATTCTTAGAACTGATGAGTTTATTCACACATTAAAAAGCAATGTAAACATAATGAAGATATTTGTTTTGAAATTCACTTTTACAAATGATGAATCAACATCCCAATATCTGAGATTAATATAATGGTCATAAAATGAATTCTACTATAATCAACTTCCAGAGAATTAAACGATTCTATATGAATTGAATCATTTACATGAAATAGTAAACTATAATACATATTGTTTTCAGAATGATTAGAATGAGGTTAATCAACACAGTAATGTTAAGATTATATTTAGTTAAGATGCTCGAATCCATACATCTAACTTTAAACAAAGCACTGATTCTTTGAGAATCAATGAGTCGTTACTCAAAACATAATAAATGGCACAAGATTCACGCCAAAACACATTACAAACAGGTTGACTATCAACCAACATCTTATTTACTTACTAAATAATGTTGAACTTGTTACACTCAACTTAAAGAATCGATCCTAAAGATCCTGATGAGGTTTCGATCACATAAAGTACACGTTGATCGCAATATGATGCTTCTTCAAGCGTTTCCAATAAAACACCTTCATGTAAACCAATAATTTTATCTCACTAATAGAGATGATAACAAAGCAGAAAAAAGTTTGAATCACGCACCAACTTCTCAGAAAACAACTAGATCCTTATAGTCTGATCACTGTTTGATTAATACAGAAAAACAAGCACGAAGATGCAGCTTTTCGTTGAATCATTTAGTTTCGATACTAATCCGACGATCCTCAGCACATCTTGTTAGATTACACAGAAAAAATGAATCATCATCCCAACTTCAGAGATGTTTATCTCTGTAATCACTTGAGCCTTCTTTCTTCATTTCATGAGTACATATGTTCAGAATAAAGATTGTTTTCAAACAAACTACTTAGAAATGAGTGCCAATATACTAAGTTGTTCATCTTTTCAGATTATATTAACATATTTTAACTCACAAATGCACATCCTCGAGAAAGTAATCGATTCCGCTGAACTAACGAGCTTATCTCATTTTAATACAGTATACTGTTCAGCAAACTGAACATTGTGTGTTTGTTTTCTCAACAAACTACTTTACAAACAGAGTCGACTACTACACTTGGCTATCTTTTTTTAGATTACATTAACAAGGAAAGTTTGAACTTGCTGCACTCAACATTCTTTGTAACACACTCATCTGCAGAATCAATGAGTTGCTTTCAACACACTTCACATGAATGCTCACAACAAAGATGCAGACTTTTCCTACCAACCATTTTACACAAATGAGGCAATCACTAATCAATATCTTAGATTATATTAATAAGAAAACAATCATGCACTAACTTTCTTTAAAGAAATAAACTGATTCCAGAAGTGATTAATCATTCATATAGTTAGAAAGGAATGGCACTGAATACACAGCTTCAAAGAAACGTAAGGTGCTAGAAACAGGCACAATCACTAATTGTATTTGTTAACATTACATTGAAAAGTGAGAAATGAACTCACATCCAATTTCACAAAAGGCAGTCAGAACTAACTAGCTTTACTTGAGACGTGATAAATAACATGTCAATCTCATCAAACTGACGAAAATTACAGCAATCATCTGTTATATCTGTTTATTTACATATTCAACAACAAGAAAGCTTCGATTCTTTGTTGCATCTAACTTCTTCAAAACCAAACTGATCCAGAACTTAATTATTCATATTTCATTAATGGTACAATTAATGTATAAGAGTTATTTTCACAAACTATTTTTCTACAAATGAGGTAATCAACATCCGCTGAATTTTAGATTACATTAATAATAAAGTTTAACTTATGCACTGTCTTCCAGAGAAAAAGCAAACTGATTTTAGAACTGAATGATTATTTTCACACAGTACAACGTTCGGCACGAAGATGTCGAGTCCGCAACAAACGACAAATGAAAGTGAATTAATTTGTTAATTCGTTATAAAAACATATTAACAGCGATTTAACTGAAACAATTTCAACTCTCTTCAATTAAACGATTATTGTAATAATAATTTATTTGACATTATATATAATGGTAATAAGATGTTTCTTTCAGCTAAACTACATTATATAATATAATAATCCATCCATCCACATCCATTGATTTCATAATGCAATATACAGAAAAGCTGAACTTAAGCATCAAACTTCTTCGTAGAAAGCATGGATCCTAGAAGTTAATTATTTATTTCAGTTACAGTAAGGTGTCTTGGTAATAAGTGATGCTGTTTTCAAAGAAATGGATTTAGAAATGGAGTTGATCTGTTTACGTTAATAATTTGTAGATTGCACAATATGAAAGCTTTGAACTGGTCACTCAACTTCCGTAAGAAAGAATCATTCATAGAATCAATGAGTCATTTCATACAACAACGGCACTTAAGATTGCTTATTTTCTAAACATATAACGAGGTGTGTTCACCTTGGCTATCTTTTGAGATTATATTAATAAGGAAAGTTTATCCACACTCAACTTCTTTGTAGGAAAGCAACGATTTATGAAGTCATTTAATTTTATTTCACAAAATAGTAAATGGAAAATAGTTATGTTTTCATAAATTATATGAGAAAATGAGCATAATCAATGATCCGTAATATTCTTTAGATTAACATGATAAACAGAACTTGTTGCAATTTCAATCTTCTTTGTATAGTGTTTAGATTCTAGAATCAATCAGTTTCATTTTACTGTTTATACACCACAAACACACGCCCGCAACAAACCAAACATCAGCACCCATCACATCCCAAACCACACCCACCTCAGAAAGCAACTTGATTCTAGAATCAATGATTTATTTCATGAATAAAGTACATCAGTCTCGTACTAAGATGTTACCAACAAACTATTTACAATGATGACTAATAATCAATATCTTAGATTATTAACATAAAAAGCTGAACTTACAAACAATCTTGTAAGAAAGCAATCGATTCTATAACCCATTTGTTATTAATAGCATAATGAACATAATAAGATAACTTGAGTTCAAACTAATATTTACAATGAGGGAATTACTTGTCATTTTGAGATTTATATTATATATATTGAATTTGGTTGTACTTCAATCTTCAGAAAGCAAGTTATTCTTAAAATCAAACAAACACTTACTTCATATATTGGTAATTGAAGATGTTTGTTTTCAAACAATTATTTAGAAATATTACAATCACTATTGTGCATCTTTCAGCATTATTAACACAAAGTTTGAACTTGCTGCAATCAACTTTTTGTATGCCACCTGATTCTGTAACTAATTATTTATTTCATTACAGTACAATGTTCGGCAATGAAGATGTTTGTTTTCTCAACAGTATTTCTTACAAATGAGGCGAATATTCTAATCTCGCCATCATTAGATTGAACATCATCATATAGTTGAACTATGCAATTTCAATTTCTTTCTCAGCAAACAAACCTGATCCTAGAAGGAATTTAACTATCTTACATGTAATAGTGAATCAGTGATTTACAATGATTGCTTCTTCTTCAAAACAACTTCATTTAGAAATATATTAATCACCGGTATGATCCAGATCAAACAAGAGAAATGAACCTGGCTACCAACTTTTCAGAAAGTAAAACATTCCAGACTTAATCAACATTTCACATATACACGAGAATAGATGTTGTTTTTTACAAAACTATGAAATATTAATTCTACTGTTGTATTTTGATCGTTATTAACAAAGAAATAACTTCATAACGAACTCTTAAGAAACAAATTGATGCCCTGTGTCCAATTATTTATTTACACAAAGCAATGTATTGCATTTGAAGATGTTTGTTTTCTTCAAACAAGCATAAAAACAATGGAAAGTAATGTAGTTTTAACTTTAGTTTCAATCTTTTCGTGATTACATTAAAATGTTTGAATTTTCTCAACCACACCAACTTTCGTGAGAAAGTAGCCATTCTCGTAACTAATCAGCTCTATTTACAGTATATGTTCTGCACGAAGATGCTGTTTTCAAACAACCATTTAAAATATTTAACCGTCCAGTTGCATCTTTCATATCATATAATAAGAAATGAACTAACACCAACACTTAAAAGGTATATATATGAAATGATTCAGAACTGAATGAGTTTGATTGTATACAATGCAATGTCAAGTAATGAAGATGTTTATATTTTAGCTGAAAGTTCTTCCATAAATGAAGTGACCTTAATCAACATTTATCAAACATTAACATGAAAGCTTGAAACTTTCATGTAATTAACTTCAGAAATTAAACTTATTCTAGTTGAACAACCAAGTAATTTTATAAATGAGGGGAATGTTCCTTACTTGGCCATCTTTTGAGATTACATTAACAAGGAAAGTTTGAACTTGCTGCACTCAACCTCGTAGGGAAAGCAAGTGATTCCTAGAAATCGAATAGTCATTTCACATAGTACAGTGTCTGTGGCAAAGATGTTTGTTTTCTAAATAAACATTTTTAGAAATGTGGATGCTAATCTACTAAGTTGTGCATCTTTTCAGATTACATTAACATGGAAAGTTTGAACTTATGTACCTCAACCTTTGTTTTGTCAAGAAACTACTTTAGAAAACTGATTCTTAAGGAACATCTTGTTAGATTACACAGTAAACAATGAAACACGAAGATATTGTAACCTTTCTTAACAGATTCCTTTACAAATGAGCACAAATATTCACGTTCAAAATGAGCCATCATTTTCAACAAACATTATCAAATGATAGTTTGAAATGACCTGCTGCATTTGTTAGATTCACAAACTAGGAAAGTTTGAACTCACCCAACCTTCTTTTTAAACAAGATTCCTAGAAGGGAATTAACTTATTTCACACAGAACAATGTTCAGTACTGAAGATGTTTCTTTCTAAAGAAACTACTTTTTAGAAATGAGGCTTAATCTACTAACTTGTACATCTTGTTAGATTAAAAAATCCAGAAAGTTTGAACTTGCTGCACTCAACCTTCTTCGTAGAAAGCAAGTGATTCCTTAGAATCGAATTAGCTCATTTCACATAGTACAGTGTTCGTAATGAAGATGTTTGTTTTCTAAAACAAACTGTTTTGAAATGAGGCAATCTACTAAGATGTACATCTTTTCAGATTACATTAACAAGGAAAATTTGAACTTGCTGCACTCCAACCTTCTTTGTAGGAAAACAACTGATTCCTAGAACGAATGATTTATTTCACACAGTACAATGTTCAAATGAAGATGTTTGTTTTCTCCACAAACTACTTTACAAAAATGAGGGCTAATGTACTAACTTCGCCATCTTTCAGATTACATTAATGGGCGGAAAGTTTGAACTTGCTGCACCCAACCTCTCTTTGTAGGGAAAGCAACTGATTCCCTAGAACCGAATGAGCTTATTTCACAAAGTACAATGTTCTGGTGGGCAAAGATGCTTGTTTTCTCAACAAACTACTTTACAAATGAGGCGAATCTACTAACTTGGCCATCTTTGAGATTACATTAACAAGGAAAGTTTGAACTTGCTGCACTCAACGTTCTTGTAAGAAAGCAACTGATTCCTAGAAGCTTAATTAGCTTATTTCACACAGTACAGTGTTGGTAATGAAGATGTTTCTTTTCTAAAGAAACTACTTTAGAAATGATGCGTAATCCAATTAACTTGTACATCTTGTTAGATTACACAAAGTAGGGAAAGTTTGAACTTGTTGCACTCAACCTTCTTCGAGAAATTAAACTGATTCCTAGAACCTAATTAGCTTATTTCACACAGTACAGTGTTTGGCAAATTGAAGATGTTTGTTTTCTAAAAGAAACTACTTTAGAAATGAGGCCAATCTACTAACTTGTGAAACTTTTCAGGTTACATTAACAAGGAAAGTTTGAACTTGCTGCACTCAACCCTTTTTTGTAGGGAAATTAAACTGATTCCTAGAAGCGAATTAAGCTTATTTACACAGTACAATGTTCAGCAATGAAGATGTTTGTTTTCTCAAGAAACTACTTTAGAAATGAGGCGAATGTTCTAACTTGGCCATCTTTTTGAGATTACATTAACAAGGAAAGTTTGAACTTGCTGCACTCAACATTCTTTTGTAGGAAAGCAAGTGATTCCTAGAACCGACTAGCTTATCACACAGTACAATGTTCGGCAATGAAGATGTTTGTTTTTCAAGAAACTACTTTAGAAATGAGGCGAATCCACTAACTTGTACATCTTTTTAGATTACACAAACTAGGAAAGTTTGAACTTGCTGTACCAACCTTCTTTGTAGGAAAAGCAAGTGATTCCTAGAACTGAATTAGCTTATTTCACACAGTACAATGTTCGGCAATGAAGATGTTTGTTTTCTCAAGAAACTACTTTAGAAATGAGGCGAATCTACTAAGTTTTGCATCTTGTTAGATTACACAAACTAGAAAGTTTGAACTTGCTGCACTCAACCTTCTTTGTAGAAATTAAACTGATTCCTAGAAGTGAATTAAGCTTATTTCACACAGTACAATGTTAGGCAATGAAGATGTTTGTTTTCTCAAGAAACTACTTAGAAATGAGGCGAATCTACTAACTTGTACATCTTGTTAGATTACACAAACTAGAAAGTTTGAACTTGCTGCACTCAACCTTCTTGTAGGAAAGCAACTGATTCCTAGAACTTAATTAGCTTATTTCAGTTACAGTACAATGTTCGTAATGAAGATGTTTGTTTCTAAAGAAACTACTTTAGAAATGAGGCGAATCTACTTAACTTGTACATCTTGTTACATTACACAAACTAGAAAGTTTGAACTTGCTGCACTCAACCTTCTTTGTAGGAAAGCAAGGATTCCTAGAACGGAATTAGCTTATTTCACACAGTACAATGTTCGGCAATGAAGATGTTTGTTTTCTCAAGAAACTACTTTAGAAATGAGGCGAATCTACTAACTTGTGCATCTTTTTAGATTACACAAACAAGGAAAGTTTGAACTTGCTGCACTCAACCTTCTTTGTAGGAAAGCAAGTGATTCCTAGAACCGAATTAGCTTATTTCACACAGTACAATGTTCGGCAATGAAGATGTTTGTTTTCTCAAGAAACTATTTACAAATGAGGCGAATCTACTAACTTCGCCATCGCTTTAGATTACACAAACTAGGAAAGTTTGAACTGCTGCACTCAACCTTCTTTGTAGGAAAGCAAGTGATTCCTAGAACCTAATTAGCTTTATTTCACACAGTACAATGTTCCGCAATGAAGATGTTTGTTTTCTCAAAAACTACTTTACAAATGAGTCGAATCTACTAACTTGTACATCTTTTAGATTACATTAACAGGAAAGTTTGAACTTGCTGCACTAACCTTCTTTGTAGGAAAGCAATGATTTTAGAACCAATAAACTTATTTCACAAAGTACAATGTTGCAATGAAGATGTTTGTTTTCTGAACAAACCTTTACTTTAGAAATGAGGCGAATGTTCTAACTTGGCCATCTTTTGAGATTACATTAACAAGGAAAGTTTGAACTTGCTGCACTCAACCTTCTTTGTAGGAATTAAA
Organism: Orientallactaga sibirica; assembly: GCA_036365145.1. Taxonomy (NCBI): domain Eukaryota; kingdom Metazoa; phylum Chordata; class Mammalia; order Rodentia; family Dipodidae; genus Orientallactaga; species Orientallactaga sibirica. The sequence goes on from JAEOAD010000430.1 coordinate 20,688, forward strand.
CTGATTCTAGATGCGAATTTTATTATTTCACACAGTACAGTGTTCGCAATGAAGATGTTTGTTTTTCAAGAAATTACTTTAGAAATGAGGCGAATCCACTAACTTCTACATCTTGTTAGATTACACAAAATAGGAAAGTTTGAACTTGCTGCACTCAACCTTCTTTGTAGGAAAGATTCCTTCGAATTAGCTCATTTCCATAGTACAGTGTTAGGTAATGAAGATGTTTGTTTTCTAAACAAGCTACTTTAGAAATGAGGTCAATCTACTGAATGTGCATCTCGGTTAGATTCACAACTAAAGTTTTGAAACTACCTTCTTTTTAGAAAATCAGGCTTAACTAGCTTATTTCATAGCAGTACAATGTTCTTGAAGATGTTTGTTTCTCAAGAAACTACTTTAGAAATGAGGGGATCTGCTAACTTCGCCATCGTTTTTGATTACATTAACAAGTAGTTCAACTTGCTGTACTCCTTCTTTTTGTAGGAAAGCAAGTGATTCCCTAGAATCCAACTAGCTTATTTTCACATGTAAATGTTCGGCCAATGAAGATGTTTAATTTTCTGAACAAACTACTTTAGAAATGAGGCCAATCTACTAACTTTCATCTTTTTAGATTACATAACAAGGGAAAGTTTGAACTTGCTGCACTCAACCTTCTTTGTAGGAAACAACTGATTCCCTAGAACCGAATTGAGCTTATTTTCACACAGTACAATGTTCGGCAATGAAGATGTTTGTTTTCTCAAGAAACTACTTTTAGAAATGAGGCGAATCTACTAACTTGTACATCTTGTTAGATTACACAAACTAGGAAAGTTTGAACTTTTTTGCACTCAACCTTCTTTGTGAGAAAGCAAGTGATTCCTAGAACCGAATTAGCTTATTTCACACAGTACAATGTCTGGCAATGAAGATGTTTGTTTTCAAAGAAACTACTTTAAAAATGAGGCGAATCCACTAACTTGTACATCTTGTTAGATTACACAAACTAGGAAAGTTTGAACTTGCTGCACTCAACCTTCTTTGTAGGAAAGCAAGTGATTCCTAGAATCGAATTAGCTTATTTCACACAGTACAATGTTCGGCAATGAAGATGTTTGTTTTCTCAAGAAACTACTTTAGAAATGAGGCGAATCTACTAACTTGCATCTTGTTAGATTTATACATTAACTAGGAAAGTTTGAACTTGCTGCACTCAACCTTCTTTGTAGGAAAGCAAGTGATTCCTAGAACCGAATGAGCTTATTTCACACAGTACAATGTTCGCAATGAAGATGTTTGTTTTCTCAAGAAACTACTTTAGAAATGAGGCGAATGTTCTAACTTGGCCATCTTTTTAGATTACATTAACAAGGAAAGTTTGAACTTGCTGCACTCAACCTTCTTTGTAGGAAAAGCAAGTGATTCCTAGAACCGAATTAGCTTATTTCACACAGTACAATGTTTGGCAATGAAGATGTTTGTTTTCTCAAGAAACTACTTTAGAAATGAGGCGAATCCACTAACTTGTACATCTTGCCAGATTACACAAAGTAGGAAAAGTTTGAACTTGCTGCACTCAACCTTCTTTGTAGGAAAGCAAGTGATTCCTAGAATCCAACTAGCTTATTTCACACAGTACAGTGTTCGGTAATGAAGATGTTTGTTTTCTAAAAAACTACTTTAGAAATGAGGCCAATCTACTAACTTTTGCATCTTTTCAGATTACATTAACAAGGAAAGTTTGAACTTGCTGCACTCAACCTTCTTTGTAGAAATTAAACTGATTCCTAGAAGTGAATTAACTTATTTCACACAGTACAGTGTTCGGTACTGAAGATGTTTCTTTTCTAAAAGAAACTACTTTAGAAATGAGGCCAATGTACTAACGTTGTGCATCTTTTTAGATTACATTAACTAGGAAAGTTTGAACTTGCTGCACTCAACCTCTTTGTAGGAATTAAACTGATTCCTAGAACCGAATTAGCTTATTTCACACAGTACAGTGTTCGGCAATGAAGATGTTTCTTTTCTAAAGAAACTACTTTAGAAATGAGGCGAATCCACTAACTTGTACATCTTGTTACATTACACAAAGTAGGAAAGTTTGAACTTGCTGCACTCAACCTTCTTCGTAGGAAAGCAAGTGATTCCTAGAATCGAACGAGCTCATTTCACATAGTACATTGTTCGGTAATGAAGATGTTTGTTTTCTAAACAAACTACTTTAGAAATGAGGCCAATCTACTAAGTTGTGCATCTTTTCAGATTACATTAACAAGGAAAATTTGAACTTGCTGTACTCAACCTTCTTTGTATGAAAGCAACTGATTCCTAGAACCGAATGAGCTTATTTCACACAGTACAATGTTCGGCAATGAAGATGTTTGTTTTCTCAACAAACTACTTTACAAATGAAGCGAATCTACTAACTTGGCCATCCTTTTAGATTACATTAACAAGGAAAAGTTTGAACTTGCTGCACTCAACCTTCTGTAGGAAAGAGCACCTGATTCCTAGAACCGAATGAGCTTATTTCACACAGGACAATGTTCGCAATGAAGATGTTTGTTTTCTCAACAAAGTACTTTACAAATGAGTCGAATCTACTAACTTGGCCATCCTTTTAGATTACATTAACAAGGAAAGTTTGAACTTGCTGCACTCAACCATCTTGTAGAAAGCAACTGATTCCTAGAACGAATTAATTTATTTCACACAGTACAATGTTCGGCAATAAAGATGTTAATTTTCTAAACAAACTACTTTACAAATGAGGCGAATGTTCTAACTTGGCCATCTTTTGAGATTACACAAATAGGAAAGTTTGAAGTTGCTGCACTCAACCTTCATTGTAGAAAAGCAACTGATTCCTAGAATCATTAATTTATTTCACACAGTACAGTGTTCGGTACTGAAGATGTTTCTTTTAAAAAACTACTTTAGAAATGAGGCGAATCCACTAACTTCTACATCTTGTTAGATTACATTAAAAAGGAAAGTTTGAACTTGCTGTACTCAACCTTCTTTGTAGGAAAGCAACTGATTCCTAGAACCGAATGAGCTTATTTCACACAGTGCAATGTTCGCAATGAAGATGTTTGTTTTCTCAACAAAGTACTTTACAAATGAGGCGAATGTTCTAACTTGGCCATCTTTTTGAGATTACATTAACAAGGAAAGTTTGAACTTGATGCACTCAACCTTCTTCTTAGAAATTAAACTGATTCATAGATGCGAATTAATTTATTTCACACAGTACAGGTGTTCGGTAATGAAGATGTTTGTTTTCTAAAGAAACTACTTTAGAAATGAGGCGAATGTTCTAACTTGTACATCTTTTTAGATTACACAAAGTAGGAAAGTTTGAACTTGATGCACTCAACCTTTCTTGTAGGAAATTAAAGTGATTCCTAGAATCAAACTAGCTTATGTCACAAAGTACAGTGTTCGTAATGAAGATGTTTGTTTTCTAAAAACTATTTTAGAAATGAGGCCAATCTACTAAGTTGTGCATCTTTTCAGATTACATTAACAAGGAAAGTTTGAACTTGTTGCACTCAACCTTCTTTGTAGAAAGCAACTGATTCCTAGAACCGAATGAGCTTATTTCACACAGTACAATGTTCGGAAATGAAGATGTTTGTTTTCTAAACAAACTACTTTACAAATGAGGCGAATCCACTAACTTGGCCATCTTTTCAGATTACATTAACAAGGAAAGTTTGAACTTGCTGCACTCAACCTTCTTTGTAGAAATTAAACTGATTCCTAAGAACCGAATTAACTTATTTCACACAGTACAGTGTTGGGAATGAAGATGTTTCTTTTCTAAAGAAACTACTTTTGAAATGAGGCGAATCCACTAACTTGTACATCTTTTCAGATTACATTAACAAGGAAAGTTTGAACTTGCTGCACTCAACCTTCTTTCGTAGAAAAGCAAGTGATTCCTAGAAACCGATTAGCTTATTTCACACAGTACAGTGTTTGGCAATGAAGATGTTTGTTTTCTAAACAAACTACTTCAGAAATGAGGCCAATCCACTAAGTTGTGCATCTTTTCAGATTACATTAACAAGGAAAGTTTGAACTTGCTGTACTCAACCTTCTTTGTAGGAAAGCAACTGATTCCTAGAACCGAATGAGCTTATTTCACACAGTACAATGTTTGGCAATGAAGATGTTTGTTTTCTCAACAAACTACTTTAGAAATGAGGCGAATGTTACTAACTTGCCCATCTTTTGAGATTACATTAACAAGGAAAGTTTGAACTTGCTGCACTCAACCTTCTTGTAGAAATTAAACTGATTCCTAGAACCGAATTAATTTATTTCACACAGTACAGTGTTTGGCAATGAAGATGTTTCTTTTCTAAAGAAACTACTTTAGAAATGAGGCGAATCCCTAACTTGTACATCTTGCCAGATTACACAAAGTAGGAAAGTTTGAACTTGCTGCACTCAACCTTCTTCGTAGGAATTAAAGTGATTCCTAGATCCAAATTAGCTTATTTCACATAGTACAGTGTTCGGTAATGAAGATGTTTGTTTTTCTAAACAAACTACTTTAGAAATGAGGCCAATCTACTAAGTTTTACATCTTTTCAGATTACATTAACAAGGAAAGTTTGAACTTGCTGCACTCAACCTTCTTCGTAGAAATTAAACTGATTCCTAGAAGTGAATTAACTTATTTCACACAGTACAGTGTTCGTACTGAAGATGTTTCTTTTCTAAACAAACTACTTTAGAAATGAGGTCAATCCACTAACTTGTACATCTTGTTACATTACACAAACAAGGAAAGTTTGAACTTGCTGCACTCAACCTTCTTTGTAGGAAAGCAAGTGATTCCTAGAATCGAACTAGCTCATTTCACATAGTACAGTGTTCGGTAATGAAGATGTTTATTTTCTAAACAAACTACTTTAGAAATGATGTCAATCTACTAAGATGTGCATCTTTTCAGATTACATTAACAAGGAAAATTTGAACTTGCTGCACTCAACCTTCTTTGTAGGAAAGCAACTGATTCCTAGAACCGAATGAGCTTATTTCACACAGTACAATGTTCGGCAATGAAGATGTTTGTTTTCTCAACAAACTACTTTACAAATGAGGCGAATCTACTAACTTCGCCATCGTTTTAGATTACATTAAGAAGGAAAGTTTGAACTTGCTGCACTCAACCTTCTGTGTAGGAAAGCAACTGATTCCGAGAACCGAATGAGCTTATTTCACACAGGACAATGTTCCGCAATGAAGATGTTTGTTTTCTCAACAAAGTACTTTACAAATGAGTCGAATCTACTAACTTGGCCATCCTTTTAGATTACATTAACAAGGAAAATTTGAACTTGCTGCACTCAACCATCTTTGTAGGAAAGAAACTGATTCCTAGAACCGAATGAGCTTATTTCACAAAGTACAATGTTCGGCAATAAAGATGTTAATTTTCTGAACAAACTACTTTACAAATGAGGCGAATGTTCCAACTTGGCCATCTTTTGAGATTACATTAACAAGGAAAGTTTGAAGTTGCGGCACTCAACCTTCTTCGTAGGAATTAAACTGATTCCTAGAACCGAATTAAGCTTATTTCACACAGTACAGTGTTCGGTAATGAAGATGTTTCTTTTCAAACAAATTACTTTAGAAATGAGGCGAATCCACTAACTTGTACATCTTGTTAGATTACACAAACAAGGAAAGTTTGAACTTGCTGCACTCAACCTTCCGTTGAAGGAAAGCAAGTGATTCCTAGATGTGAATCAAACTATTTCACACAGTACAGTGTTCGGTAATGAAGATGTTTGTTTTCTAAACAAACTACTTTAGAAATGGCCAATCTACTAAGTTGTGCATCTTTTTAGATTACATTAACAAGGAAAGTTTGAACTTGCTGCACTCAACCTTCTTTGTAGGAAAGCAACTGATTCCTAGAACCAAACTGAGCTTATTTCACACAGTACAATGTTCGGCAATGAAGATGTTTGTTTTTCATCAAACTACTTTACAAATGAGGCCAATCTACTAACTTGGCCATCTTTTTAGATTACATTAACAAGGAAAGTTTTAACTTGCTGCACTCAACCTTCTTTGTAGGAAAGCAACTGATTCCTAGAACCGAATGAGCTTATTTCACACAGTACAGTGTTGGCATGAAGATGTTTTTTTTTTCTCACTTTACTTTATAAATGAGGCAGGATGAGGCGAACACTAACTTGGCCATCTTTTGAGATTACATTAACAAGGAAAGTTTGAACTTGCTGCACTCAACCTTCTTCGTAGAAATTAAACTGATTCCTAGAAGTGAATTAACTTATTTCACAGTACAGTGTTCAGTAATGAAGATGTTTGTTTTCTAAAGAAACTATTTTAGAAAATGAGGTGAATACACTAACTTGTAAATCTTGTTAGATAACATTGACAAGGAAAGTTTGAACTTGCTGCACTCAACCTTCTTTGTAGGAAAGCAACTGATTTCTAGAATAGAGACTGAGCTCATTTAACATAGTACAGTGTTCAGTAATGAAGATGTTTGTTTTCTAAACAAACTACTTTAGAAATGAGGCCAATCTACTAAGTTGTGCATCTTTTCAGATTACATTGACAAGGAAAGTTTGAACTTGCTGCAATCAACCTTCTTTGTAGAAAGCAACTGATTCCTAGAACCGAATGACCTTATTTCACACAGTACAGTGTTCGGCAATGAAGATGTTTGTTTCTCAACAAACTACTTTACAAATGAGGCGAATGTTCTAACTTGTACATCTTTTTAGATTACATTAACAGGAAAGTTTGAACTTGCTGCACTCAACCTTCTTCGTAGAGAAATTAAACTGATTCCTAGAATGTGAATTAATTTATTTCACACAGTACAGTGTTCGGTAATGAAGATGTTTGTTTTCTCAAGAAATTACTTTAGAAATGAGGCGAATCTTACTAACTTGTACATCTTGTTAGATTACACAAATAGGGAAAGTTTGAACTTGCTGCACTCAACCTTCTTTGTAGTAGAAAGCAAGTGATTCCTAGAATCAAATTAGCTTATTTCACATAGTACAGTGTTAGGTAATGAAGATGTTTGTTTTCTAAAAGAAACTACTTTAGAAATGAGGCCAATCTACTAACTTGTGCATCTTTTCAGATTACATTAACAAGGAAAGTTTGAACTTGCTGTACTCAACCTTCTTTGTAGAAATTAAACTGATTCTAGAAGCGAATTAAGTTATTTCACACACTACAGTGTTGGTACTGAAGATGTTTCTTTTCTAAAGAAACTACTTTAGAAATGAGGCCAATCCACTAACTTGTACATCTTTTTAGATTACACAAAGTAGGAAAGTTTGAACTTGCTGCACTCAACCTTCTTTGTAGGAAAGCAAGTGATTCCTAGAACCGAACTAGCTCATTTCACACAGTACAGTGTTCGGTAATGAAGATGTTTGTTTACTAAACAAACTACTTTAGAAATGAGGCCAATCTACTAACTTGTGCATCTTTTCAGATTACATTAACAAGGAAAGTTTGAACTTGCTGCACTCAACCTTCTTTGTAGGAAAGCAGCTGATTCCTAGAACCGAATGAGCTTATTTCACACAGTACAATGTTCGGCAATGAAGATGTTTGTTTTCTCAACAAACTACGTTACAAATGAGGTGAATCTTCTAACTTAGCCATCTTTTGAGATTACATTAACAAGGAAAGTTTGAACTTGCTGCACTCAACCTTCTTGTAGAAAAGCAACTGATTCCTAGAACCGAATTAACTTATTTCACACAGTACAGTGTTGGGACTGAAGATGTTTCTTTTCTAAAGAAACTACTTTAGAAATGAGGCAGAATCTTCTAACTTGTACATCTTTTCAGATTACACAAAGTAGGAAAGTTTGAACTTGCTGTACTCAAACTTCTTCGTAGAAAAGCAAGTGATTCCTAGAACCGAATTAGCTTATTTCACACAGTACAATGTTGGCAATGAAGATGTTTGTTTTCTCAAGAAATTCCTTTACAAATGAGTCGAATCTTCTAACGTGGCCATCTTTTTAGATTAAATTAACAAGGAAAGTTTGAACGTGCTGCACTAAACCTTGTTCATAGAAATCAATATGATTCCTAGAAGCAAATTAACTTATTTGACACAGTACAGTGTTCGGTACTGAAGATGTTTCTTTTCTAAAGAAACTACTTTAGAAATGAGGCCAATCACCTACGTTGTGCATCTTTTCAGATTACATTAACAAGGAAAGTTTGAACTTGCTGCACTCAACCTTCTTCGTAGAAATTAAACTGATTCCTAGAAGCGAATTAACTTATTTCACACAGTACAGTGTTGGGTACTGAAGATGTTTCTTTTCCAAAGAAACTACTTTAGAAATGAGGCCAATCTACTACGTTGAGTATCTTTTCAGATTCCATTAACAAGGAAAGTTTGAACTTGCTGCACTCAACCTTCTTTGTAGGAAAGCAACTGATTCATAGAACCGAATGAGCTTATTTCACACAATACAATGTTCGGTAATGAAGATGTTTGTTTCCTCAACAATCTACTTTACAAATGAGTCGAATCTACTAACTTGGCCATCTTTTTAGATTGCATTAACAAGGAAAGTTCGAACTTGCTGCACTCAACCTTCTTTGTAGGAAAGCAACTGATTCCTAGAACCGAATGAGTTTATTTGACACAGTACAATGTTCGGCAATGAAGATGTTTGTTTTCTCAATAAACTACTTTACAAATGAGGTGAATCTACTAACTTGGCGATATCTTTAGATTACATTAACAAGGAACGTTTGAACTTGCTTCCCTCAACCTTCTTTTTGAAAGCAACTGATTCCTAGAACCGAATGAGCTTATTTCACACAGTACAATGTTCGGCAATGAAGATGTTTGTTTTGTAAACAAACTACGTTAGAAATGAGGCCAATCTTCTAACTTGGCCATCTTTTCAGATTACATTAACAAGGAAAGTTTGAACTTGCTGTACTCAACCTTCTTCTTAGAAATTGAACTGATTCCTAGAAGCGAATTAACTTATTTCACACAGTACAGTGTTCGGTACTGAAGATGTTTCTTTTCTAAAGAAACTACTTAAGAAATGAGGCCAATCTACTACATCGTGCATCTTTTCAGATTACATTAACAAGGAAAGTTTGAACTTGCTGCACTCAACCTTCTTTGTAGGAAAGCAACTGATTCCTAGAACCGAATGAGCTTATTTCACACAGTACAATGTTCGGCAATGAAGATGTTTGTTTTCTCAACAAACTACTTTACAAATGATGCGAATCTACTAACTTGGCCATCTTTTTAGATTACATTAACAAGGAAAGTTTGAACTTGCTGCACTGGACCTTCTTTGTAGGAAAGCAACTCATTGCTAGAAGCGAATTAACTTATTTCACACAGTACAGTATTCGGTACTGAGGATGTTTCTTTTCTAAAGAAACTACTTTAGAAATGAGGCGAATCCACTAACTTGTACATCTTGTTAGATTAAACAAACTAGGAAAGTTTGAACATGCTTCTTCGCAGGAAAGCAACTGATTCCTACAATCGAACTAGCACATTTCACATAGTACAGTGTTCGGGAATGAAGATGTTTTCTAAAAAAACTACGTTAGAAGTGAGGCCAATCTACTAAGTTGTGCATCTTTTCAGATTACATTAACAAGGAAAGTTTAAACTTGCTGCACTAAACCTTCTTTGGAGGAAAGCAATAGATTCCTAGAACCAAATGAGCTTATTTCACACAGTAAAATGTTCGGCAATGAAGATGTTTGTTTTCTCAACAAACTACTTTACAAATGAGTCGAATCTACTAACTTGGCAATCTTTTTAGATTACATTAACTAGGAAAGTTTGAACTTGCTGCACTCAACCTTCTTTGTAGGAAAGCAACTGATTCCTAGAACCGAATGAGCTTATTTCACACAGTACAATGTTCGGCAATGAAGATGTTTGTTTTCTCAACAAACTACTTTACCAATGAGGCAAATCTACTAACTTGGACATCTTTTCAGCCCACATTGACAAGGAAAGTTTGAACTTGCTAAACTCAACCATCTTCGTAGAAAGTAAACTGATTCCTGGAACTGAATTAGCTCATTTCACAAAGTACAAAGTTTGGAAATTTAGGTTGGTTTTCTAAAGAAACTACTTTAGAAATGAGGCGAATCTATTAATTTGGCCATCTTTTTAGATTACATTAACAAGGAACGTTTGAACTTGCTGCACTCACCCTTCTTTGTAGGAAAGCAACTGATTCCTAGAACCGAATGAGCTTATTTCACACAGTACAATGTTTGGCAGTGAAGATGTTTGTTTTCTCAACAAACTACTTTACAAATGAGTCGAATCTACTAACTTGGCCTTCTTTTTAGATTACATTAACAAGGAAAGTTTGAACTTGCTGCACTCAACCTTCTTTGTAGGAAAGCAACTGATTCCTAGAACCGAATGAGCTTATTTCACACAGTACAATGTTAGCCAATGAAGATGTTTGTTTTCTCAACAAACTACTTTACAAATGAAAGTGAAACTTCTAACTTGGCCATCTTTTGAGATTACATTAACAAGGAAAGTTTGAACTTGCTGCACACAACCTTCTTTGTAGAAATTAAACTGATTCCTAGAAGCGAATTAACTTATTTCACACAGTACAGTGTTTGGTACTGAAGATGTTTCTTTTCTAAAGAAACTACTTTAGAAATGAGGCCAATCTACTACGTTGTGCATCTTTTCAGATTACATTAACAAGGAAACTTTGAACTTGCTGCACTCAACCTTCTTTGTAGGAAAGCAAGTGATTCCTAGAACCGAATGAACTTATTTCATACAGTACAATGTTCGGCAATGAAGATGTTTGTTTTCTCAACAAACTACTTTACAAATGAGGCGAATCTACTAATTTGGCCATCTTTTTAGATTACATTAACAAGGAACGTTTGAACTTGCTGCACTCAACCTTCTTTGTAGGAAAGCAACTGATTTCTAGAACTGAATGAGCTTATTTCACACAGTACAAGGTTCGGCAATGAAGATGTTTGTTTTCTCAACAAAGTACATTACAAATGAGGCGAATCTTCTAACTTGGCCATCATTTTAGATTACATTAACAAGGAATGTTTGAACTTGCTGCACTCAACCTTCTTCGTTTAAATTAAACTGATTCCTGGAAGCGAATTATCATATTTCACACAATACAGTGTTCGGTACTGAAGATGTTTCTTTTCTAAAGAAACTACTTTAGAAATGAGGCCAATCTACTACGTTGTGCATCTTTTCAGATTACATTAACAAGGAAAGTTTGAACTTGCTGCACTCAACCTTCTTTGTAGGAAAGCAACTGATTCCTAGAACCGAATGAGCTTATTTCACACAGTACAATGTTGGGCAATGAAGATGTTTGTTTTCTCAACAAACTACTTTACAAATGAGGCGAATCTACTAACTTGGCCATCTTTTTAGATTTCATTAACAAGGAAAGTTTGAACTTGCTGCACTCAACCTTCTTCGTAAAAATTAAACTGATTCCTAGAAGCGAATTAACTTATTTCACACAGTACAGTGTTCGGTACTGAAGATGTTTCTTTTCTAAAGAAACTACTTTAGAAATGAGGCGAATCCACTAACTTGTACATCTTGTTAGTTTACACAAAGTAGGAAAGTTTGAACTTGCTGCACTCAACCTTCTTCGTAGGAAAGCAAGTGATTCCTAGAATCGAACTAGCTCATTTCACATAGTACAGTGTTCGGTAATGAAGATGTTTCTTTTCTAAACAAACTACTTTAGAAATGAGGCCAATCTACTACGTTGTTCATCTTTTCAGATTACATTAACAAGGAAAGTTTGAACTTGCTTCACTCAACCTTCTTTGTAGGAAACCAAGTGATTCCTAGAATCGAACTAGCTCATTTCACATAGCACAGTGTTCGCTAATGAAGATGTTTGTTTTCTAAACAAACTACTTTAGAAATCAGGCCAATCTACTAAGTTGTGCATCGTTTCAGATTACCTTAACAAGGAAAGTTTGAACTTGCTACACTCAACCTTCTTTGTAGGAAAGCAACTGATTCCTAAAACCGAATGAGCTTATTTCACACATTACAATGTTCGGCCATGAAGATGTTTGTTTTCTCAACAAAGTACTTTACAAATGAGGCGAATCTTCTAACTTGGCCATCTTTTTAGATTATATTTACAAGGAAAGTTTGAACTTGCTGCACTCAACCGTCTTCGTAGAAATTAAACTGATGCCTAGAAGCGAATTAACTTATTTCACACAGTACAGTGTTCGGTACTGAGGATGTTTTTTTTCTAAAGAAACTATTTAGAAATGAGGCCAATGTACTACGTTATGCATCTTTTCAGATAACATTAACAAGGAAAGTTTGAACTTGCTGCACTCAACCTTCTTCGTAGGAAAGCAAGTGATTCCTAGAATCGAACTAGCCCATTTCACATAGTACAGTGATCGGTAATGAAGATGTTTGTTTTCTAAACAAACTACTTTAGAAATGAGGCCAATCTACTAAGTTGTGCATCTTTTCAGATTACATTAACAAGGAAAGTTTGAACTTGCTGCACTCAATCTTTTTTGTAGGAAAGCAACTGATTCCTATAACCGAATGAGCTTATTTCATACAGTACAATGTTCGGCAATGAAGATGTTTGTTTTCTCAAGAAACTACTTTACAAATGAGTCAAATCTACTAACTTGGCCATCTTTTCACATTACATTAACAAGGAAAGTTTGAACTTGCTGCACTCAACCTTCTTTGTAGGAAAGCAACTGATTCCTAGAACCGAATGAGCTTATTTCACACAGTACAATGTTCGGCAATGAAGATGTTTGCTTTCTCAACAAAGTACTTCACAAAAGAGGCGAATCTTCTAACTTGGCCATCTTTTTAGATTACATTAACAAGGAACGTTTGAACTTGCTGCATCAACCTTCTTCATAGAAATTAAACTGATTCCTAGAAGCGAATTAAGTTATTTCACACAGTACAGTGTTCGGTACTGAAGATGTTTCTTTTCTAAAGAAACTACTTAAGAAATGAGACCAATCTACTACGTTGTGCATCTTTTCAGATTACATTAACAAGGAAAGTTTGAACTTGTTGCACTCAACCTTCTTTGTGGGAAAGCGACTGATTCCTAGAACCGAATGAGCTTATTTCACACATTAAAATGTTCGGAAATGAAGATGTTTGTTTTCTCAACAAACTACTTTACAATTGAGGCAAATCTACTAACTTGGCCATCTTTTTAGATTACATTAACAAGGAAAGTTTGAACTTGCTGCACTCAACCTTCTTTGTTGGAAAGCAACTGATTCCTAGAACCGAATGAGCTTATTTCACACAGTACAATGATTGGCAATGAAGATGTTGGTTTTCTCAACAATACTACTTTACAAATGAGGCGAATGTTCTAACTTGGCCATCTTTTTGAGATTACATTAACAAGGAAAGTTTGAACTTGCTGCACTCAACCTTCTTCATAGAAATTAAACTGATTCCTAGAAGCGAATTAACTTATTTCACAGTACAGTGTTAGGTACTGAATATGTTGTTTTTCTAAAGAAACTACTTTTAGAAATGAGGCCAATCTACTACGTTGTGCATCTTTTTCAGATTACACACAAGGAAAGTTTGAACTTGCTGCACTCAACCTTCTTTGTAGGAAAGCAACTGATTCCTGGAACCGAATGAGCTTATTTCACACAGTACAATGTTGGCAATGAAGATGTTTATTTTCTCAACAAACTACTTCACAATTGAGGCAAATCTACTAACTTGGCCATCTTTTTAGATTACATTAACTAGGAAAGTTTGAACTTGCTGCACTCAACCTTCTTTGTTGGAAAGCAACTGATTCCTGGAACCGAATGAGCTTATTTCACACAGTACAATGTTCGGCAATGAAGATGTTTATTTTCTCAACAAACTACTTTACAAATGAGTTGAATCTACTAACTTGGCCATCTTTTAGATTACACAAAAAGGAAAGTTTGAACTTGCTGCACTCAACCTTCTTTTATAGAAAAGCAACTGATTCCTAGAACCGAATGAGCTTATTTCACACAGTACAATGTTCGGCAATGAAGATGTTTGTTTTTCAACAAAGTACTTTACAAATGAGGTGAATCTTCTCACGTGGCCATCTTTTGAGATTTCATTAACATGGAAATTTTGAACTTGCTGCACTCAACCTTCTTTGTAGGAAATTAAACCTATTCCTAGATGCGAATTAGCTTATTTCACACAGTACAGTGTTCGGTACTGAAGATGTTTGTTTTCTAAAGAAACTACTTTAGAAATGAGGCAAATCTACTAACTTGTACATCTTGTTAGATTACACAAAGTAGGAAAGTTTGAACTTGCTGCACTCAACCTTCTTTGTAGGAAACAAGTGATTCCTAGAATCAACTAGCTCATTTCACACAGTACAGTGTTTGGTAATGAAGATGTTTGTTTTCTAAACAAACTACTTTACAAATGAGGCCAATCTACTAAGTTGTGCATCTTTTCAGATTACATTAACAAGAAAAGTTTGAACTTGCTGCACTCAACCTTCTTTGTAGGAAAGCCAGTGATTCCTAGAACCGAATGAGCTTATCTCACACAGTACAATGTTCGGCAATGAAGATGTTTTTTTCTCAACAAACTACTTTACAAATGGCGAATCTACTAACTTGTACATCTTTTTAGATTACATTAACAAGGAAAGTTTGAACTTGCTGCACTCAACCTTCTTTGTAGGAAAGCAAGTGATTCCTAGAGCGAATTAACTTATTTCACACAGTACAGTGTTGGCAATGAAGATGTTTCTTTTTCTAAAGAAACTACTTTAGAAATGAGGCCAATCTACTACGTTGTACATCTTGTCAGATTACATTAACAAGAAAAGTTTGAACTTGCTGCACTCAATCTTTTTTGTAGGAAAGCAAGTGATTCCTGGAACCGAATTAGCTTATTTCACACAGTACAATGTTCGGCAATGAAGATGTTTGTTTTCTCAAGAAACTACTTTACAAATGAGTCGAATCTACTAACTTGTACATCTTGTTAGATTACACAAACTAGGAAAGTTTGAACTTGCTGCACTCAACCTTCTTTATAGGAAAGCAAGTGATTCCTAGAACCGAATGAGCTTATTTCACACAGTACAATGTTCGGCAATGAAGATGTTTGTTTTTCAACAAAGTACTTTACCAATGAGGTGAATCTACTAACGTGTACATCTTTTTGAGATTTCACAAACTAGGAAATTTTGAACTTGCTGCACTCAACCTTCTTTGTAGAAATTAAAGTGATTCTAGAACCGAA
Organism: Orientallactaga sibirica; assembly: GCA_036365145.1. Taxonomy (NCBI): domain Eukaryota; kingdom Metazoa; phylum Chordata; class Mammalia; order Rodentia; family Dipodidae; genus Orientallactaga; species Orientallactaga sibirica. The sequence continues at coordinate 36,012 of JAEOAD010000430.1, forward strand.
TTAGCTTATTTCACACAGTACAATGTTCGGCAATGAAGATGTTTCTTTTCTCAAGAAACTACTTTAGAAATGAGGCAAATCTACTAACTTGTACATCTTGTTAGATTACACAAACTAGGAAAGTTTGAACTTGCTGCACTCAACCTTCTTGTAGGAAAACAAGTGATTCCTAGAATCGAATTAGCTCATTTCACATAGTACAGTGTTTGGTAATGAAGATGTTTGTTTTCTCAACAAACTACTTTACAAATGAGGCCAATCTACTAAGTTGTACATCTTTTTATATTACATTAACTAGAAAAGTTTGAACTTGCTGCACTCAACCTTCTTTGTAGGAAAGCAAGTGATTCCTAGAACCGAATTAGCTTATTTCACACAGTACAATGTTCAGCAATGAAGATGTTTTTTTTTCAACAAACTACTTTACAAATGAGTCGAATCTACTAACTTGTACATCTTTTTAGATTACACAAACTAGGAAAGTTTGAACTTGCTGCACTCAACCTTCTTTGTTGGAAAGCAAGTGATTCCTAGAACCGAATTAGCTTATTTCACACAGTACAATGTTCGGCAATGAAGATGTTTGGTTTTCTCAACAAACTACTTTACAAATGAGGCGAATCTACTAACTTGGCCATCTTGTTAGATTACATTAACAAGGAAAGTTTGAACTTGCTGCACTCAACCTTCTTTGAAATTAAGCAAGTGATTCCTAGAATCGAATTAACTTATTTCACACAGTACAGTGTTCGGCAATGAAGATGTTTGTTTTCTAAAGAAACTACTTTAGAAATGAGGGGAATCTACTAACTTGTACATCTTGTTAGATTACACAAACTAGGAAAGTTTGGACTTGCTGCACTCAACCTTCTTGGTAGGAAAGCAAGTGATTCCTAGAACTGAACTAGCTTATTTCACACAGTACAATGTTCGGCAATGAAGATGTTTGTTTTCTAAACAAACTACTTTAGAAATGAGGCCAATCTACTAAGTTGTGCATCTTTTCAGATTACATTAACAAGGAAAGTTTGAACTTGCTGCACTCAACCTTCTTTGTTGGAAAGCAAGTGATTCTTAGAACAGAATGAGCTTATTTCACACAGTACAATGTTTGGCAATGAAGATGTTTTTTTATCAACAAACTACTTTACAAATGAGGCGAATCTAATAACTTGGCCATCTTTTAAGATTACATTAACAAGGAAAGTTTGAACTTGCTGCACTCAACCTTCTTTGTAGAAATAGAAAGCAAGTGATTTCTAGGCGAATTAAGTTATTTCACACCGTACAATGTTCGGTACTGAAGATGTTTCTTTTCTAAAGAAACTACTTTAGAAATGAGGTGAATCCACTAACTTGTACATCTTGTTAGATTACACAAAGTAGGAAAGTTTGAACTTGCTGCACTCAACCTTCTTTGTAGGAAAGCAAGTGATTCCTAGAATCAAGTAGCTTATTTTCACATAGCACTGTGTTCGGCAATGAAGATGTTTGTTTTCTAAACAAACTACTTTAGAAATGAGACCAATCTACTAAATTGTGCATATTTTCAGATTAAATGAACAAGGAAAGTTTGAACTTGCTGCACTCAACCTTCTTTGTAGGAAAGCAACTGATTCGTAGAACCGAATGAGCTTATTTCACACAGTACAATGTTCGGCAATGAAGATGTTTATTTTCTCAACAAACTACTTTACAAATGAGTTGAATCTACTAACTTGGCCATATTTTTAGATTACATTAAAAAGGAAAGTTTGAACTTGCTGCGCTCAACCTTCTTTATAGGAAAGCAACTGATTCCTAGAACCGAATGAGCTTATTTCACACAGTACAATGTTCGGCAATGAAGATGTTTGTTTTTCAACAAAGTACTTTACAAATGAGGTGAATCTTCTCACGTGGCCATCTTTTGAGATTTCATTAACATGGAAATTTTGAACTTGCTGCACTCAACCTTCTTCGTAGAAATTAAACCTATTCCTAGATGCGATTAACTTATTTCACACAGTAAAGTGTTGGTACTGAAGATGTTTCTTTTCTAAAGAAACTACTTTAGAAATGAGGCAAATACACTAACTTGTACATCTTGTTAGATTCCACAAAGTAGGAAAGTTTGAACTTGCTGCACTCAACCTTCTTCGTAGGAAACAAGTGATTCCTAGAATCGAACTAGCTCATTTCACATAGTACAGTGTTTGGTAATGAAGATGTTTGTTTTCTAAACAAACTACTTTACAAATGAGGCCAATCTACTAAGTTGTGCATCTTTTCATATTACATTAACAAGAAAAGTTTGAACTTGCTGCACTCAACCTTCTTTGTAGGAAAGCCACTGATTCCTAGAACCGAATGAGCTTATCTCACACAGTACAATGTTCGGCAATGAAGATGTTTTTTTTATCAACAAACTACTTTACAAATGAGTCGAATCTACTAACTTGGCCATCTTTTTAGATTACATTAACAAGGAAAGTTTGAACTTGCTGCACTCAACCTTCTTCGTAGAAATTAAACTGATTCCTAGCAGCGAATTAACTTATTTCACACAGTACAGTGTTCGGTACTGAAGATGTTTCTTTTCTAAAGAAACTACTTTAGAAATGAGGCCAATCTACTACGTTGTGCATCTTTTCAGATTACATTAACAAGAAAAGTTTGAACTTGCTGCACTCAATCTTTTTTCTGGGAAAGCAACTGATTCCTGGAACCGAATGAGCTTATTTCACACAGTACAATGTTCGGCAATGAAGATGTTTATTTTCTCAACAAACTACTTTACAAATGAGTCGAATCTACTAACTTGGCCATCCTTTTAGATTACATTAAAAAGGAAAGTTTGAACTTGCTGCACTCAACCTTCTTTATAGGAAAGCAACTGATTCCCAGAACCGAATGAGCTTATTTCACACAGTACAATGTTCGGCAATGAAGATGTTTGTTTTTCAACAAAGTACTTTACCAATGAGGTGAATCTTCTCACGTGGCCATCTTTTGAGATTTCATTAACATGGAAATTTTGAACTTGCTGCACTCAATCTTCTTCATAGAAATTAAACCTATTCTAGACGCGAATTAACTTATTTGACGCAGTAAAGTGTTCGGTACTGAAGATGTTTCTTTTCTAAAGAATCTACTTTAGAAATGAGGCAAATACACTAACTTGTACATCTTGTTAGATTCCACAAAGTAGGAAAGTTTGAACTTGCTGCACTCAACCTTCTTCGTAGGAAACAAGTGATTCCTAGAATCGAACTAGCTCATTTCACATACTATAGTGTTTGGTAATGAAGATGTTTGTTTTCTAAACAAACTACTTTACAAATGAGGCCAATCTACTAAGTTGTGCATCTTTTTATATTACATTAACAAGAAAAGGTTGAACTTGCTGCACTCAACCTTCTTTGTAGGAAAGCAACTGATTCCTAGAACCGAATGAGCTTATTTCACACAGTATAATGTTCAGCAATGAAGATGTTTTTTTTATCAACAAACTACTTTACAAGTGAGGCGAATCTACTAACTTGGCCATCTTTTTAGATTACATTAACAAGGAAAGTTTGAACTTGCTGCACTCAACCTTCTTTGTAGGAAAGCAACTGATTCGTAGAACCGAATGAGCTTATTTCACACAGTACAATGTTCTGCAATGAAGATGTTTGTTTTCTCAATATACTACTTTACAAATCAAGCGAATGTTCTAACTCTTCCACCTTTTGAGATTACATTAACAAGGAAAGTTTGAACTTGCTGCACTCATCGTTCTTCGCAGAAATTAAACTTATTCCTAGAACCGAATGAGCTTATTTCACACAGTACAATGTTCGGCAATGAAGATGTTTGTTTTCTCAACAAACTACTTTACAAATGAGGCGAATCTACTAAATTGGCCATCTTTTTAGATTACATTAACAAGGAAAGTTTGAACTTGCTGCACTCAACCTTCTTTGTAGGAAAGCAACTGATTCCTAGAACCGAATTAGCTTATTTCACACAGTACAATGTTCGGCAATGAAGATGTTTGTTTTCTCAACAAAGTATGTTACAAATGAGGTGAATCGTCTAACTTGGCCATCTTTTGAGATTACATTAACAAGGAATGTTTGAACTTGCTGCACTCAACCTTCTTAGTAGAAATTAAACTGATTCCTAGAAATTAATTAACTTATTTCACACAGTACAGTGTTCGGCACTGAAGATGTTTCTTTTCTAAAGAAACTACTTTAGAAATGAGGCGAATCCACTAACTTGTACATCTTGTTAGATTACACAAAGGAGGAAAGTTTGAACTTGCTGCACTCAACCTTCTTCGTAGGAAAGCAAGGGATTCCTAGAATCGAACTAGGTCATTTCACATAGTACAGTGTTCGGTAATGAAGATGTTTGTTTTCTAAAGAAACTACTTTAGAAATGAGGCCCATCTACTACGTTGTGCATCTTTTCAGATTACATTAAGAAGGAAAGTTTGAACTTGCTGCACTCAACCTTCTTTGTAGGAAAGCAACTGATTCCTAGAACCGAATGAGCTTATTTCACACAGTACAATGTTCGGTACTGAAGATGTTTCTTTTCTAAAGAAACTACTTTAGAAAAGAGGCGAATCCACTAACTTGTACATCTTGTTAGATTAAACAAAATAGGAAAGTTTGAACTTGCTGCTTTCAACCTTCCTCGTAGGAAAGCAAGTGATTCCTAGAATCGAACTAGCTCATTTCACATAGGACAGTGTTTGGTAATGAAGATGTTTGTTTTCTAAACAAACTACTTTAGAAATGAGACCAATCTACTAAATTGTGCATATTTTCAGATTAAATGAACAAGGAAAGTTTGAACTTGCTGCACCCAACCTTCTTTGTAGGAAAGCAACTGATTCCTAGAACCGAATGAGCTTATTTCACACAGTAAAATGTTCGGCAATGAAGATGTTTGTTTTCTCAACAAACTACTTTACAAATGAGTCGAATCTACTAACTTGGCCATCTTTTAGATTACATTAACAAGGAAAGTTTGAACTTGCTGCACTCAACCTTCTTTGTAGGAAAGCAAGTGATTCCTAGAACCGAATGAGTTTATTTCACACAGTACAATGTTCGGCAATGAAGATGTTTGTTTTCTCAACAAAGTACTTTACAAATGAGGCGAATGTTCTAACTTGGCCATCTTTTGAGATTACATTAACAAGGAAAGTTTGAACTTGCTGCACTCAACCTTCTTTGTAGGAAAGCAAGTGATTCCTAGAACCGAATGAGCTTATTTCACACAGTACAATGTTCGACAATGAAGATGTTTGTTTTCTCAACAAAGTACTTTACAAAAGAGGCGAATCTTCTAACTTGGCCATCTTTTGAGATTACATTAACAAGGAAAGTTAGAACTTGCTGCATTCAACCTTCTTCGTAGAAATTAAACTGATTCCTAGAAGCGAATTAACTTATTTCACACAGTACAATTTTCGGTACTGAAGATGTTTCTTTTCTAAAGAAACTACTTTAGAAATGAGGCCAATCTACTACCTTGTGCATCTTTTCAGATTACATTAACAAGGAAAGTTTGAACTTGCTGCACTCAACGTTCTTTGTAGGAAAGCAAGTGATTCCTAGAACCGAATGAGCTTATTTCACACAGTACAATGTTCGGCAATGAAGATGTTTGTTTTCTCAACAAACTACTTTACAAATGAGTCGAATCTCCTAACTTGGCCATCTTTTTAGATTACATTAACAAGGAAAGTTTGAACTTGCTGCACTCAACCTTCTTTGTAAGAAAGCAACTGATTCCTAGAACCGAATGAGCTTATTTCACACAGTACAATGTTCGGCAATGAAGATGTTTGTTTTCTCAACAAACTACTATACAAATGAGTCAAATCTACTAACTTGGCCATCTTTTCAGATTACATTAACAAGGAAAGTTTGAACTTGCTGCACTCAACATTCTTTGTAGGAAAGCAGCTGATTCCTGGAACCTAATTAACTTATTTCACACAGTACAGTGTTCGGTACTGAAGATGTTTGTGTTCTAAAGAAACTAATTTAGAAATGATGTGAATCCACTAACTTGTACATCTTCTTAGATTACACTAACTAGGAAAGTTTGAACTGCCTGCACTCAACCATCTTCGTAGAAATTAAAATGACTCCTTGAAGCGAATTAACTCATTTCACACAGTACAGTGTTCGGTACTGAAGATGTTTCTTTTTAAAGAAACTGCTTTAGAAATGGGGCCAATCTACTAAGTCGTGCATCTTTTTAGGTTACATTAACAAGGAAAGTTTGAACTGGCTACCTTCAACCTTCTTTGTAGGAAAGCAACTGAATTCTAGAACTAAATTAGCTTTGGTCACACAGTACAAGTACAATTCGGCAATGAATATGTTTGTTTTCTCAACAAACTACTTTACCAATGAGGCAAATCTACTAACTTGGACATCTTTTCAGACCACATTAACAAGGAAAGTTTGAACTTGCTAAACTCAACCATCTTCGTAAAAAGTAAACTGATTCCTAGAACTGAATTAGCTCATTTTACAAAAGTACAAAGTTTGGCAATTTAGGTTTGTTTTCTAAAGAAACTACTTTAGAAATGAGGCGAATCTACTAACTTGGACATCTTTTTAGATTACATTAACAAGGAAAGTTTGAAGTTGCTGCACTCAACCTTCCTTGTAGGAAAGCAACTGATTCCTAGAACCGAATGAGCTTATTTCACACAGTACAATGTTCGGCAATAAAGATGTTAATTTTCTCAACAAACTACTTTACAAATGAGGCGAATCTACTAACTTGGCCATCTTTTTACATTACATTAACAAGGAAGGTTTGAACTTGCTGCACTCAAGCTTCTTTGTAGGAAAGCAACTGATTCCTAGAAGCGAATTAACTTATTTCACACAGTACAGTGTTCGGTACTGAAGATGGTTCTTTTCTAAAGAAACTACTTTAGAAATGAGGCGAATCCACTAACTTGTACATCTTGTTAGATTACACAAACTAGGAAAGTTTGAACTTGCTGCACTCAACCTTCTTCGTAGGAAAGCAAGTGATTCCTAGAATCGAATGAGCTTATTTCACATACCACAGTGTTCGGTAATGAAGATGTTTGTTTTCTAAAGAAACTACTTTAGAAATGAGGTCAATCTACTAAGTTGTGCATTTTTTCAGATTACATTAACAAGGAAATTTGAACTTGGTGCACTCAACCTTCTTTGTAGGAAAGCAACTGATTCCTAGAACCGAATGAGCTTATTTCACACAGTACAATGTACGGCAATGAAAATGTTTGTTTTCTCAACAAAGTGCTTTACAAATGAGGCAAATCTTGTAACTTAGCCATCTTTTTAGATTATGTTAACAAGGAAAGTTTGAACTTGCTGCACTCAACCTTCTTCGTAGAAATTAAACTGATTCCTAGATGCGAATTAACTTATTTCACACAGTACAGTGTTCGGTACTGAAGATGTTTCTTTTCTAGAGAAACTACTTTAGAAATGAGGCCAATCTACTACATTGTGTATCTTTTCAGATTACAGTAACAAGGAAACTTTGAACTTGCTGCAATCAACCTTCTTTGTAGGAAAGCAACTGATTCCTAGAACCGAATGAGCTTATTTCACACAGTACAATGTTCGGCAATGAAGATGTTTGTTTTCTCAACAAACTACTTTACAAATGTGTCGATTCTACTAACTTGGCCATCTTTTTAGATTACATTTACAAGGAACGTTTGAACTTGCTGCATTCAACCTTCTTTGTAGGAAAGCAACTGATTCCTAGAATCGAATGCGTTTTTTTCACACAGTACAATTTTCGGCAATGAAGATGTTTTTTTTCTCAACAAAGTACTTTACAAATGAGGTGAATGTTCTAACTTCTCCATCTTTTGAGAATACATTAACAAGGAAAGTTTGAACTTGCTGCACTCAACCATCTTCGTAGAAATTAAACTGATTCCTAGAAGCGAATTAACTTATTTCACACAGTACAGTGTTCGGTACTGAAGATGTTTCTTTTCTAAAGAAACTACTTTAGAAATGAGTCGCATCCACTAACTTGTATATCTTGTTAGATTACACAAAGTAGGTAAGTTTGAACTTGCTGCACTCAACCTTCTTCGTAGAAATTAAACTGATTCCTAGAATCGAATTAACTTATTTCACATAGTACAATGTTCGGTAATGAAGATGTTTCTTTTCTAAAGAAACTACTTTAGAAATGAGGCGAATCCACTAACTTGTACATCTTGGTAGATTACACAAAGTAGGAAAGTTTGAACTTGCTGCACTCAACCTTCTTCGTAGAAATTAAACATATTCCTAGAAGCGAATTAACTTATTTCACACAGTACAGTGTTCGGTACTGAAGATGTTTCTTTTCTAAAGAAACTACTTTAGAAATGAGGCGAATCCACTAACTTGTACATCTTGTTAGATTACACAAAGTAGGAAAGTTTGAACTTGCTGCACTCAACCTTCTTCGTAGGAAAGCAAGTGATTCCTAGGATCGAACTTCGCTCATTTCACATAGTACAGTGTTGGTAATGAAGATGTTTGTTTTTCTAAACAAACTACTTTAGAAATGAGGCCAATGTACTAAGTTGTGCATCTTTTCAGATTACATTAACAAGGAAAGTTTGAACTTGCTGCACTCAACCTTCTTTGTAGGAAAGCAACTGATTCCTAGAACCGAATGAGCTTATTTCACACAGTACAATGTTCGGCAATGAAGATGTTTGTTTTCTCAACAAACTACTTTACAAATGAGTCGAATCTACTAACTTGGCCATCTTTTTAGATTACATTAACAAGGAAAGTTTGAAGTTGCTGCACTCAACCTTCTTTGTAGGAAAGCAACTGATTCCTAGAAGCGAATTAACTTATTTCACACAGTACAGTGTTCGGTACTGAAGATGTTTCTTTTCTAAAGAAACTACTTTAGAAATGAGGCGAATCTACTAACTTGTACATCTTGTTAGATTACACAAACTAGGAAACTTTGAACTTGCTGCACTCAACCTTCTTCGTAGGAAAGCAAGTGATTCCTAGAATCGAATGAGCTTATTTCACATAGCACAATGTTCGGTAATGAAGATGTTTGTTTTCTAAAGAAACTACTTTAGAAATGAGGCCAATCTACTAAGTTGTGCATTTTTTCAGATTACATTAACAAGGAAATTTGAACTTGCTGCACTCAACCTTCTTTGTAGGAAAGCAACTGATTCCTAGAACCTGAATGAGCTTATTTCACACAGTACAATGTTAGAAGCAATGAAGATGTTTGTTTTCTCAACAAAGTACTTTACAAATGAGGCGAATCTTCTAACTTGGCCATCTTTTGAGATTATGTTAACAAGGAAAGTTTGAACTTGCTGCACTCAACCTTCTTCGTAGAAATTAAACCGATTCCTAGAAGCGAATTAACTTATTTCACACAGTACAGTGTTCGGTACTGAAGATGTTTCTTTTCTAAAGAAACTACTTTAGGAATGAGGCCAATCTACTACGTTGTGCAGCTTTTCAGATTACAGTAACAAGGAAACTTTGAACTTGCTGCACTCAACCTTCTTTGTAGGAAACCAACTGATTCCTAGAACCGAATGAGCTTATTTCACACAGTACAATGTTCGGCAATGAAGATGTTTGTTTTCTCAACAAACTACTTTACAAATGAGTCGAATCTACTAACTTGGCCATCGTTTTAGATTACATTTACAAGGAAAGTTTGAACTTGCTGCACTCAACCTTCTTTGTAGGAAAGCAACTGATTCCTAGAAGCGAATGAGTTTATTTCACACAGTACAATTTTCGGCAATGAAGATGTTTGTTTTCTCAACAAAGTACTTTACAAAGGAGGCGAATGTTCTGACTTGTCCATCTTTTGAGATTACATTAACAAGGAATGTTTGAACTTGCTGCACTCAACCTTCTTAGTAGAAATTAAACTGATTCCTAGAAGCGAATTAACTTATTTCACACAGTACAGTGTTCGGTTCTGAAGATGTTTCTTTTCTAAAGAAACTACTTTAGAAATGAGGCGAATCCACTAACTTGTATATCTTGTTAGATTACACAAAGTAGGAAAGTTTGAACTTGCTGCACTCAACGTTCTTCGTAGAAATTAAACTGATTCCTAGAAGCAAATTAACTTATTCCACACAGTACAGTGTTCGGTACTGAAGATGTTTCTTTTCTAAAGAAACTACTTTAGAAATGAAGCGAATCGACTAAGTTGTACATCTTGTTAGATTACACAAAGTAGGAAAGGTTGAACTTGCTGCACTCAACTTTCTTCGTAGGAAAGCAAGTGATTCCTAGAATCGAACTAGCTCATTTCACATAGTACAGTGTTCGGTAATGAAGATGTTTGTTTTCTAAACAAACTACTTTAGAAATGAGGCCAATCTACTAAGCTGTGAATCTTTTCAGATTACATTAACAGGGAAAGTTTGAATTTGCTGCACTCAACCTTCTTTGTAGGAAAGCAACTGATTCCTAGAACCGAATGAGCTTATTTCACACAGTACAATGTTCGGCAATGAAGATGTTTGTTTTCTCAACAAACTACTTTACAAATGTGTCGATTCTACTAACTTGGCCATCTTTTTAGATTACATTTACAAGGAACGTTTGAACTTGCTGCACTCAACCTTCTTTGTAGGAAAGCAACTGATTCCTAGAACCGAATGAGTTTTTTTCACACAGTACAATTTTCGGCAATGAAGATGTTTTTTTTCTCAACAAAGTACTTTACAAATGAGGCCAATGTTCTAACTTCTCCATCTTTTGAGATTACATTAACACGGAAAGTTTGAACTTGCTGCACTCAACCATCTTTGTAGAAATTAAACTGATTCCTAGAAGCGAATTAACTTATTTCACACAGTACAGTGTTCGGTACTGAACATGTTTCTTTTCTAAAGAAACTACTTTAGAAATGAGGCGCATCCACTAACTTGTATATCTTGTTAGATTACACAAAGTAGGTAAGTTTGAACTTGCTGCACTCAACCTTCTTCGTAGAAATTAAACTGATTCCTAGAATCGAATTAACTTATTTCACATAGTACAATGTTCGGTAATGAAGATGTTTGTTTTTTAAAGAAACTACTTTAGAAATGAGGCGAATCCACTAACTTTTACATCTTGTTAGATTACACAAAGTAGGAGAGTTTGAACTTGCTGCACTCAACCTTCTTCGTAGGAAAGCAAGTGTTTCCTAGAATCGAACTAGCTCATTTCACATAGTACAGTGTTCGGTAATGAAGATGTTTGTTTTCTAAACAAAGTACTTTAGAAATGAGGCCAATCTACTAAGTTGTGCATCTTTTGAGATTACATTAACAAGGCAAGTTTGAACTTGCTGCACTCAACCTCCTTTGTAGGAAAGCAAGTGATTCCTAGAACCGAATGAGCTTATTTCACACAGTACAAGGTTCGGCAATGAAAATGTTTGTTTTCTCAACAAAGTACTTTACAAATGAGGCGAATCTTCTAACTTGGCTATCTTTTTAGATTACATTAACAAGGAAAGTTTGAACTTGCTGCACTCAACCTTCTTCGTAGAAATTAAACTGATTCCTAGAAGCGAATTAACTTATTTCACACAGTACAGTGTTCGGTACTGAAGATGTTTCTTTTCTAAAGAAACTACTTTAGAAATGAGGCGAATCCAGTAACTTGTACATCTTGTTAGATTACACAAAGTAGGAAAGTTTGAACTTGCTGCACTAAACCTTCTTCGTAGGAAAGCAAGTGATTCCTAGAATCGAACTAGCTCATTTCACATAGTACAGTGTTCGGTAATGAAGATGTTTGTTTTCTAAACAAACTACTTTAGAAATGAGGCCAATCTCCTAAGTTGTGCATCTTTTCAGATTACATTAACAAGGTAAGTTTGAACTTGCTGCACTGAACCTTCTTTGTAGGAAAGCAACTGATTCCTAGAACCGAATGAGCTTATTTCACACAGTACAATGTTCGGCAATGAAGATGTTTGTTTTCTCAACAAACTACTTTACATATAAGGTGAATCTACTAACTTGGCCATCTTTTGAGATTACATTAACAAGGAAAGTTTGAACTTGCTGCACTCAACCTTCTTCGTAGAAATTAAACTGATTCCTAGAAGCGAATTAACTTATTTCACACAGTACAGTGTTCGGTACTGAAGATGTTTCTTCTCTAAAGAAACTACTTTAGAAATGAGGCCAATCTACTGCTTTGTGCATCTTTTCAGATTACATTAACAAGGAAAGTTTGAACTTGCTACACTCAACCTTCTTTGTAGGAAAGCAACTGATTCCTAGAACCGAATGAGCTTATTTCACACAGTACAATGTTCGGCAATGAAGATGTTTGTTTTCTCAACAAACTACTTTACAAATGAGTCGAATCTACTAACTTGGCCATCTTTTTAGATTACATTAACAAGGAAAGTTTGAACTTGCTGCACTAAACTTTCTTTGGAGGAAAGCAACTGATTCCTAGATCCGAATGAGCTTATTTCACAGAGTACAATTTTCGGCAATGAAGATGTTTGTTTACTCAACAAAGTACTTTTACAATGAGGGCGAATCTTCTAACTTGGCCATCTTTTGAGATTACATTAACAAGGAAAGTTTGAACTTGCTGCACTCAACCTTCTTCATAGAAATTAAACTGATTCCTAGAAGCGAATTAACTTATTTCACACAGTACAGTGTTCAGTACTGAAGATGTTTCTTTTCTAAAGAAACTACTTTAGAAATGAGGCGAATCCAGTAACTTGTACATCTTGTTAGATTACACAAAGTTGGAAACGTTGAACTTGCTGCACTCAACCTTCTTCGTAGGAAAACATGTGATTACTTGAATCGAACTAGCTCATTTCACATAGTACAGTGTTTGGTAATGAAGATGTTTGTTTTCTAAACAAACTACTTTAGAAATGAGGCCAATCTACTAAGTTGTGCATCTTTTCAGATTACATTAACAAGGAAAGTTTCAACTTGCTGCACTCAACCTTCTTCGTAGAAAATAAACTGATTCCTAGAAGCGAATTAACTTATTTCACACAGTACAGTGTTCGGTACTGAAGATGTTTCTTTTCTAAAGAAACTACTTTAGAAATGAGGCGAATCCAGTATCTTGTACATCTTGTTAGATTTCACAAAGTAGGAAAGTTTGAACTTGCTGCACTCAACCTTCTTCGTAGAAATTAAACTGATTCCTAGAATCGAATTAACTTATTTCACGCAGTACACAGTTCGGTACTGAAGATGTTTCTTTTCTAAAGAAACTACTTTAGAAATGAGGCCAATCTACTACGTTGTGCATCTTTTCAGATTACATTAACGAGGAAAGTTTGAACTTGCTGCACTCAACCTTCTTTGTAGGAAAGCAACTGATTCCTAGAACCGAATGAGCTTATTTCACACAGTACAATGTTCGGCAATGAAGATGTTTGTTTTCTCAACAAACTACTTTACAAATGAGTCGAATCTACTAACTTGGCCATCTTTTTAGATTACATTAACAAGGAAAGTTTGAACTTGCTGCACTCAACCTTCTTTGGAGGAAAGCAACTGATTCCTTGAACCGAATGAGCTTATTTCACACAGTACAATGTTTGGCAATGAAGATGTTTGTTTTCTCAACAAAGTACTTTACAAATGAGGCGAATCTTCTAACTTGGCCATCTTTTGAGATTACATTAACAAGGAAAGTTTGAACTTGCTGCACTCAACCTTCTTCGTAGAAAATAAACTGATTCCTAGAAGCGAATTAACTTATTTCACACAGTACAGTGTTCGGTACTGAAGATGTTTCTTTTCTAAAGAAACTACTTTAGAAATGAGGCGAATCCAGTATCTTGTACATCTTGTTAGATTACACAAAGTAGGAAAGTTTGAACTTGCTGCACTCAACCTTCTTCGTAGAAATTAAACTGATTCCTAGAATCGAATTAACTTATTTCACGCAGTACACAGTTCGGTACTGAAGATGTTTCTTTTCTAAAGAAACTACTTTAGAAATGAGGCCAATCTACTACGTTGTGCATCTTTTCAGATTACATTAACGAGGAAAGTTTGAACTTGCTGCACTCAACCTTCTTTGTAGGAAAGCAACTGATTCCTAGAACCGAATGAGCTTATTTCACACAGTACAATGTTCGGCAATGAAGATGTTTGTTTTCTCAACAAACTACTTTACATATGAGGCGAATCTACTAACTTGGCCATCTTTTGAGATTACATTAACAAGGAAAGTTTGAACTTGCTGCACTCAACCTTCTTTGGAGGAAAGCAACTGATTCCTAGAACGAATGAGCTTATTTCACAGAGTACAATTTTCGGCAATGAAGATGTTTGTTTACTCAACAAAGTACTTTACAAATGAGGCGAATCTTCTAACTTGGCCATCTTTTGAGATTACATTAACAAGGAAAGTTTGAACTTGCTGCACTCAACCTTCTTCATAGAAATTAAACTGATTCCTAGAAGCGAATTAACTTATTTCACACAGTACAGTGTTCAGTACTGAAGATGTTTCTTTTGTAAAGAAACTACTTTAGAAATGAGGCGAATCCAGTAACTTGTACATCTTGTTAGATTACACAAATTTGGAAACGTTGAACTTGCTGCACTCAACCTTCTTCGTAGGAAAGCAAGTGATTCCTAGAATCGAACTAGCTCATTTCACATAGTACAGTGTTTGGTAATGAAGATGTTTGTTTTCTAAACAAACTACTTTAGAAATGAGGCCAATCTACTAAGTTGTGCATCTTTTCAGATTACATTAACAAGGAAAGTTTGAACCTGCTGCACTCAACCTTCTTTGTAGGAAAGCAACTGATTCCTAGAACCGAATGAGCTTATTTCACACAGTACAATGTTCGGCAATGAAGATGCTTGTTTTCTGAACAAACTACGTTACAAATGAGTTGAATCTACTAACTTGGCCATCTTTTTAGATTACATTAACAAGGAAAGTTTGAACTTGCTGCACTCAACCTTCTTTGGAGGTAAGCAACTGATTCCTTGAACCGAGTGAGCTTATTTCACACAGTACAATGTTTGGCAATGAAGATGTTTGTTTTCTCAACAAAGTACTTTACAAATGAGGCGAATCTTCTAACTTGGCCATCTTTTGAGATTACATTAACAAGGAAAGTTTGAACTTGCTGCACTCAACCTTCTTTGTAGAAAATAAACTGATTCCTAGAAGCGAATTAACTTATTTCACACAGTACAGTGTTCGGTACTGAAGATGTTTCTTTTCTAAAGAAACTACTTTAGAAATGAGGCGAATCCAGTAACTTGTACATCTTGTTAGATTACACAAAGTAGGAAAGTTTGAAATTACTGCACTCAACCTTCTTTGTAGAAATTAAACTGATTCCTAGAATCGAATTAACTTATTTCACGCAGTACACAGTTCGGTACTGAAGATGTTTCTTTTCTAAAGAAACTACTTTAGAAATGAGGCCAATCTACTAGGTTGTGCATATTTTCAGATTACATTAACGAGGAAAGTTTGAACTTGCTGCACTCAACCTGCTTTGTAGGAAAGCAACTGATTCCTAGAACCGAATGAGCTTATTTCACACAGTACAATGTTCGGCAATGAAGATGTTTGTTTTCTCAACAAACTACTTTACATATGAGGCGAATCTACTAACTTGGCCATCTTTTGAGATTACATTAACAAGGAAAGTTTGAACTTGCTGCACTCAACCTTCTTTGGAGGAAAGCAACTGATTCCTAGAACCGAATGAGCTTATTTCACAGAGTACAATTTTCAGCAATGAAGATGTTTGTTTACTCAACAAAGTACTTTACAAATGAGGCGAATCTTCTAACTTGGCCATCTTTTGAGATTACATTAACAAGGAAAGTTTGAACTTGCTGCACTCAACCTTCTTCATAGAAATTAAACTGATTCCTAGAAGCGAATTAACTTATTTCACACAGTACAGTGTTCAGTACTGAAGATGTTTCTTTTGTAAAGAAACTACTTTAGAAATGAGGCGAATCCAGTAACTTGTACATCTTGTTAGATTACACAAATTTGGAAAGTTTGAACTTGCTGCACTCAACCTTCTTGTAGGAAAGCAAGTGATTCCTAGAATCGAACTAGCTCATTTCACATAGTACAATGTTTGGTAATGAAGATGTTTGTTTTCTAAACAAACTACTTTAGAAATGAGGCCAATCTACTAAGTTGTGCATCTTTTCAGATTACATTAACAAGGAAAGTTTGAACCTGCTGCATTCAACCTTCTTTGTAGGAAAGCAACTGATTCCTAGAACCGAATGAGCTTATTTCACACAGTACAATGTTCGGCAATGAAGATGTTTGTTTTCTCAAGAACAAACTACTTTACAAATGAGTCGAATCTACTAACTTGGCCATCTTTTTAGATTACATTAACAAGGAAAGTTTGAACTTGCTGCACTCAACCTTCTTTGGAGGAAAGCAACTGATTCCTTGAACCGAGTGAGCTTATTTCACACAGTACAATGTTTGGCAATGAAGATGTTTGTTTTCTCAACAAACTACTTTACAAATGAGGCGAATCTTCTAACTTGGCCATCTTTTGAGATTACATTAACAAGGAAAGTTTGAACTTGCTGCACTCAACCTTCTTTGTAGAAAATAAACTGATTCCTAGAAACGAATTAGCTTATTTCACACAGTACAATGTTGGCACTGAAGATGTTTGTTTTCTAAAGAAACTACTTTAGAAATGAGGCGAATCAGTAACTTGTACATCTTGTTAGATTACACAAGGTAGGAAAGTTTGAACTTACTGCACTCAACCTTCTTTGTAGAAATTAAAGTGATTCCTAGAATCGAATTAACTTATTTCACACAGTACAATGTTAGGTACTGAAGATGTTTGTTTTCTAAAGAAACTACTTTAGAAATGAGGCCAATCTACTAGGTTGTACATCTTGTTAGATTACACAAACTAGGAAAGTTTGAACTTGCTGCACTCAACCTTCTTTGTAGGAAAGCAAGTGATTCCTAGAACGAATTAGCTTATTTCACACAGTACAATGTTAGGCAATGAAGATGTTTGTTTTCTCACAAACTACTTTACAAATGAGGCGAATCTTCTAACTTGTACATCTTTTGAGATTACATTAACTAGGAAAGTTTGAACTTGCTGCACTCAACCTTCTTTGTAGGAAAGCAACTGATTCCTAGATCCGAATTAGCTTATTTCACACAGTACAATGTTAGGCAATGAAGATGTTTGTTTTCTCAACAAACTACTTTAGAAATGAGTCGAATCTACTAACTTGGCCATCTTTTTAGATTACACAAACTAGGAAAGTTTGAACTTGCTGCACTCAACCTTTTTGTAGGAAAGCAAGTGATTCCTAGAACCGAATTAGCTTATTTCACACAGTACAATGTTTGGCAATGAAGATGTTTGTTTTCTCAAAAACTACTTTACAAATGAGGTGAATCTTCTATCTTGTACATCTTGTTAGATTACAAACTAGGAAATTTTTGAACTTGCTGCACTCAACCTTCTTTGTAGAAATTAAAGTGATTTCTAGAAACAAATTAAGCTTATTTCACACAGTACAATGTTCGGCAATGAAGATGTTTGTTTTCTAAAAGAAACTACTTTAGAAATGAGGCCAATCTACTACGTTTTGCATCTTGTTAGATTACACAAACAAGGTAAGTTTGAACTTGCTGCACTCAACCTTCTTTGTAGGAAAGCAAGTGATTCCTAGAACCGAATTAGCTTATTTCACACTTTACAATGTTTGGCAATGAAGATGTTTGTTTTCTCAACAAACTACTTTACAAATGAGTCGAATCTACTAACTTGTACATCTTTTTAGATTACATTAACAAGGAAAGTTTGAACTTGCTGCACTCAACCTTCTTTGTAGGAAAGCATCTGATTCCTAGATCCGAATGAGCTTATTTCAAACAGTACAATGTTCGGCAATGAAGATGTTTGTTTTCTCAACAAACTACTTTACAAATGGCGAATCTTCTAAGTTGGCCATCTTTTGAGATTACCTTAACTAGGAAAGTTTGAACTTGCTGCACTCAAACTTCTTTGTAGAAATTAAACTGATTCCTAGAACAAGTGCTTATTTCACACAGTACAGTGTTCGGTACTGAAGATGTTTCTTTTCTAAAGAAACTACTTTAGAAATGAGGCGAATCCACTAACTTGTACATCTTGTTAGATTACACAAAGTAGGAAAGTTTGAACTTGCTGCACTCAACCTTCTTCGTAGGAAAGCAAGTGATTCCTAGAATCGAACTAGCTTATTTCACAGAGTACAGTGTTGGTATTGAAGATGTTTGTTTTCTAAACAAACTACTTTAATATAAGGGACAATCTACTAAGTTGTGCATCTTTCAGATTACATTAACAAGGAAAGTTTGAACTTGCTGCACTCAACCTTCTTTGTAGGAAAGCAACTGATTCCTAGAACCGAATGAGCTTATTTCACACAGTACAATGTTCGGCAATGAAGATGTTTGTTTTCTAAACAAACTCCTTTAAAAACGAGGCAAATCTACTAACTTGGCCATCTTTTTAGATTACATTAACAAGGAAAGTTTTAACTTGCTGCACTCAACCTTCTTTGTAGGAAAGCAACTGATTCCAAGATCCGAATGAGCTTATTTCACAGAGTACAATTTTCGGCAATGAAGATGTTTGTTTTCTCAACAAAGTACTTTACAAATGAGGCGAATCTTCTTGGCCATCTGTTGAGATTACATTAACAAGGAAGTTTGAACTTGCTGCACTCAACCTTCTTCGTAGAAATTAAACTGATTCCTAGAAAGCGAATTAACTTATTTCACACAGTACAGTGTTCGGTACTGAAGATGTTTCTTTTGAAAGAAAACTACTTTAGAAATGAGGCGAATCCACTAACTTGTACATCTTGTTAGATTACACAAAGTAGGAAAGTTTGAACTTGCTGCACTCAACCTTCTTCGTAGGAAAGCAAGTGATTCCTAGAATCGAACTAGCTCATTTCACATAGTACAGTGTTGGTAATGAAGATGTTTGTTTTCTCAACATACTACTTTAGAAA
>JAEOAD010000812.1:0-30563 GCA_036365145.1 Orientallactaga sibirica
ATATATATTGAGAGAGAGAGAGAGAGAGAATAGAAATCAATTCCTCAAGCTTCCAACAAAACTCTTGATCTGCAATCAGTTTTTCTCTCTCTTTTTCCCTAAATTTAGTTCAAAGCCAGATACATAGAAAGAGTCTTGGCAGACATGGTGGAAACTGTGGAGTATCTTTGCTTTTCAGGGCCAAGATGGGAAGGAGAAATGAGAGACAATGACTACCACAAAGGGCCATTTATCACCCTGTATCTCAAACCCTGTTCACTGCCAGCATTCTTGTCAACACCTTTTCATTCATGTCCTTTCTTTCTTTCTTTCTTTCTTTCTTTCTTTCTTTCTTTCTTTCTTTCTTTCTTTCCTTCCAAGGTAGGGTCTCCCTCTCCCTGTAGCTCAGGCTGACCCGGATTTCACTATGTAGTCTCAGGGTGGCCTCAACTCATGGCAATCCTCCTACCTCTGCTTCCCAAGTGCTGGAATTAAAGGCATGTGCCACCATTCCCTGCCATTCATTTCCTTTTTAAAGAAATACTGGGCCTATTATTATTTTTCCTAAAAGAAAGATTTGAATACATTATAAGAATTGTGAAATCTGTCACTTTAGTATTAATACAGTGCTATTAGTATAAATGATAGGAAACATGATTTATTTTTCAGACTTGTGCCTTAATGGTAAGATATTTTAATAGTGGATGATTCTGACTTTAAATGATGTCTTTTAGATCAACAGGGTTATAGTCACTTTCTGGAACTAATATGTAGGCATGGGATGGGATGCAATAGAACCACGTGTGTCCTCTTGAGTATGCGAAGTAATTACTGGTAATACACATGGAAATTTTCTGATTTGTTATCACTGTTATTGGTGCTGTGATAAAAAAATGTTGATTAAAAATAAATCATGTGGGCTGGAGAGTTTGGTCAGTGGTTAAGGTGCTTCCCTGTGAAGCCTAAGGGACCAGGTTTCATTCCTCACTTAAGCCAAATTCACAAGGTGGCACATGCATCTGGAGTTTGTTTGCTGTGGCTGAAGGCTCTTGTGTGCCCAATCTCTCTACATATCTGCCTCTTTCTCTTTCTCTCTCAAATAAAATAAAATAAAAGCAAAATATAAATCATGCAAGATATAATTTTTTAAAATCGCACATATTGAAAATAATACTTACAAGTAGGGAACTCATGTCAAGTAGGTAGTATGTCAGGGTCCTCGACTCAAGAAAACTAGAGTATTTATTACTAACTTTAGGGAACTGATACTGAAAATACAGATCCTACCATTCCAATTGACCATTATTTCAGCAAACTGGTAAATGTCTATGTGAGCTCATTTCTAAGAAAAGCTTCTCAGGGGCCTCTGCACTGTAGATTGGTGGGTTTCCTATCTGTGAAGAGCAAGCTAAAAGGTTGCCAAATATGGAACATTCTATATTTATTTCCTAGTGGGAAAAACTATTATGTTTTCATGAAGTTGGAAATATTCCAGATGATCCGGGGTTACTTTAGGGGAAATATTTAAATATGTTAGTTCCAGGAATTAAGTCAGAATCTTCTTCAGGATGAATTTCCAATTCTTCCTATTATTTGGTTTTGATTATGTCTTCACGTCCCTTCAACATAGTTATCACCCCCCTCCCATGTGGTGATCACACCCTATTAGGACAGTGTTCCATATTAATAACTTGAGCAATTGATGTTGCTGACACTACAATGCTTAATGAAACCTCGTGAATTCATCAAGAAGAGAAGGCAATAAAATATGCATCATTCTCTTCCATAAGTCTATGAAACTTCAGAAAATGCTATGCACTATGCAAAGAGATAAAATAGGACAGGGCAAATATCTAATGACCTTCCTCACAGCCCTTGCAATGGAAGTGGCTAAAAGAAGATCGATAAAAGAATTCATTGAGTTTTTTTCTTTTCTTTTTCTTTTTTTTTTTTTTTTTTTTTGGTTTTTGGAAGTAGGGTTTCACTCTGGTCCAGGCTGACCTGGAATTAACTATGTAGTCTCAGGGTGGCCTCGAATTCACGGGTGTCCTCCTACCTCTGCTTCCCAAATGCTGGGATTAAAGGCTTGTGCTACCATGCCCGCCTAGGAATTGATTGATCTTATAGTAAAATAATTATGATGTGTTGGCTGATTTCATTTGGAAGGGAAGCAGGAGCATCATAGGTATCATCATTCACTGCATAGATAGGTATAAAGTGCTTCCAGGTAGAACAAATTTGTGCAATCATGCTCAAAGGGACATTGGGTGTCTCAAAAGAGACAGGCGACTTGACCTTTGGCATTTAGGTGGTAAAGCTATTAACCAAATAGAAACAAAATAGAAAAGGGCAGATTTTTTTTTTAAAATATGTGAGTTTTAAAAAAATATTTTATTATTTATTTATTTGAGAGAGAGAGAGATACAGAAATAGGCAGGCAGAGAGAGAGAGAGAGAGAGAGAGAGAGAATGGGTGTGCCAGGGCCTCCAGCCACTGCAAATAAGCTCCAGATACATGCACCCCCTTGTGCATCTGGCCTACGTGGGTCCTGGAGAATCGAGCCTCGAACCAGGGTCCTTAGGCTTCATAGGCAAGCGTTTAACCGCTAAGCCATCTCTCCAGCCCAGAAAAGGGCAGATTTGATGAAGGTGATGACTGGAAACAGTTGGCAATAGACATGAAAAGATTTACCTGTGGTTTATGAAAGGAAAGTAAATGACAAATAACACTTAGGTGTCATGGTGATTGCTGATACCATGAGAACACTTGAGAGAATATGTGGCATGCAAAGGGAAGAGGATTTATCAAATATTGTTCTTTTGAGGTGGCAAGCAGCAGAAAGTACTTTTGGCACACATAAAGATATTGCACAAACAAACTAATTTGGAAGCTTTATGCAGTTAATAGATGTCAAAATACAGGAACAGGTGGACATCTGTAAAATGTTTTGTGCTCACAAGTGAATTAGTTTCCCTCAGAAACAGCCACTTCTTTTATGTCTTCTATGCAACTCTAAAAAACAATCTCAGGTGTGTTACATTTCATGGACTAATTTTCTTTGTGGACTCTGCTCATTTCAACTTGCCTCTGTCTATTGATTGGTTAAGTTTCTAGTCCAAGGAAGATAATTGCAGGAATTCATGTTGGATTAGATGTTTCAGTGCTTATGTTTCATGGAATATTATTTCAATAGGTGCTGGGCAGCATGCTGTATGCAGTCAAAATTACTGCTTTGGCTGGCATTGTGTATTTTTATTTTTTGAGTGCCAACAAAACTGTCAGTCAACACTCAGTGGATCACACAGTAGCTCACACAGTTTTTGTGGCAGCCTAATAGAGATGAAAGGGAGTCTAGTTCCAATATTCTGATCTGGTGTTCATATATCTTTCCTGGAAAGGAAAAGTTTAAAGTGAATTGAGGTTTCATTGGGCTGTGTGTCTTACTAAGTGTGCTGTGCTAAACACATCAAGATCACACTGTATGTAATCATTTAAGGAGATATACAACACACACATGTACACACCAAAACCTAGGCTCCATTTGTTACTATGGATCTTTAAATATAGGTCTAATTATTCCATTCTTACCGATGCATAGGTTCTGCCTTTCGTTGCCTTAGAACTCCCACTGAAAATGCATGACATTTCTGTGTACTAATGACATTGGAAAACCATTAAAGAACATAGCCCTGATGATAATCAGTGTTTAGTCAGACTAATGCACAGAATGGTAAGTCAATCAAAGGTACATATTACCATAACTCGATTCACGCACATGGAAATTATCTCAAAAGAAGTAGCAGATTAGTGGTGCTTGACTCTAGGCTTGGTGTTAAGAGAGGGCAAGTTGAGGGACTAACTTCAGTTCCCCATTTAGGTGCGTATACAGAAACCATCAAAAACAGAACGCTTAATGATTAATCTATCAATATGAAAGTATAGTCATTCAAATTTAGATATATTTCCTCCCTCAAGCCAAACAAGTTTTGGCATTCATTTTAACTCATTAATTAAATGAGTGGAGTAGGATTATAGGTTGTATTTTTCAACTGTCACTCATTTACGTAGCAGTTCATTAATCTGCATTACTTGTAGTAAACTTTTATTTTTTCAATTTTTTTTTTATCTGAATTTCTCATTGAATTCAATATAATTATTTTCTGTTGTTTTAACTTGAAATGGTAAGCAAGAACATAACAGATGATTTCATAGTTTCCCAAATATATCCATTTCTAAAAACATGTTTGATGTTACATATTCAAACTTATGTTACCTAGGTTTATTATAATAATGTCAGTCCAATAAAATTTCATAATATGAAAATTAGAACTTATATATTTATTTATTTATTTATTTATTTATTTATTTATTTATTTTGGTTTTTGCAGATAGGGTCTCACACTCATCCAGGCTGACCTGGAATTCACTCTGTAGTCTCAGGGTGGCCTTGAACTCACAGTGTGCTCCTCCTACCTCTGCCTCCTGTGTGCTGGGATTAAAGGCAAGCACACCCATGCTCAGCTAAATTATTTATTTTTTGAAAAGAAAACAAATGATAGGCATTTCATAATGACGGTTTATTGTATCTGCTTTGGGTACAATGAAGGTTATTTTAAATGGATAAGTTTTCCTTTCTCTTCAAATCTGTAATAATATTACCAGTTATATATATCAATTCTCTCATTTTCTTTAAAATTATGTCTTTATTAATTACCTGTTAGAGAAAAAACTCTATCTTAAATGATGAAGAAGTGTGGCTATAGAGTAGAATACAGCAAACACTGCGTGTCAACTAGGTGCACATCTCTGAGAAAATGGTCCTTTCAATGTAGTCTGTTTTCAATAGACACAAAGAAAATAAGTAATAAGGAAATGCATTCATTAACAACTTCAAAAGTATGATTGAAATGGAAGATTTTTTTTAGTATTTATTAAATATGCTTTAAAAACACAAATGCAAGTAGTTGCTTTCTCCCTGAAATTTTTTTCATCCTGCTCTTCAATCTGTGAAGAAATAGTCCAGAATTAGAGAAACCAAAGCTATGGTGACCAAAGTGATACATGTTTGTGTAATGCTAGCACTACGGAGGATGAGGCAGGGAGACTGCCCACAGTTCAGCAAGGCCAGTCTGAGCTACATAGCAAGTATCACAACAGTCAAAGAAAGAAGCAAGATCTTGTCTCAAAATAAAACAGATAAACTAAAACAACCAAAGCATGAAGAAAGATAGTGGTTTTCTCTAAGATTTTCTCTGATATAACTTATTCATTATTTTTATCTACAAGACTAACCTCTTGACACAGCTTGGACAGGTTTTATGAAATACTGATTCTATCTTGAATGTCTGAAACAAATATTGGACTAATATGGATTACCAGCCATATCACATTTAGTGCTATCTCTAGGTTTTAGGGATTTTCGTGGTTTTTTTTTTTTTTTTTGCATGTGTGTTTTTGAATCAGGCTTCACAGAAATTTGGAGTTCATAAGGAAAAATACCGTTATTCAGGAGTAGATAATACCATATATACATGGCTGATGTTTTTTGCTTTTCTTCCTCCTACCTCTTTCAAGCTGCTCGAATTTAAGAATTTTATTTTTTATTAAAATAAAATTCAGAGAGTTGTTAGAAACGAAGGCAAAAAAAAAAAAAAGAAAAAGAAAGAAAGAAAAAGAAAAATCTCAATCTGCCTTCACTTTTTCCCTCTTCTTCATTATCTTAATTGTTCTGTTAAAAGTTGCTTTAAGATAACTGAGAAGAGGGTCAGGCATGATGGTGTGCACCTTTAATCCCAGTGCTCAGGAGGCAGAGTTAGGAGGATTGCCATGAGTTTGATGCCACCCTGAGAATGCATAATGATTTCCAGATCAGCCTGGGCTAGGGAGAGACCCTACCTTGGGGGAAACAAACGTAAGAAGAGCTGGAGAAGGCTCAGTGGTTAAGGGCCTTGCATGTAAAGCCTGTTGGCCTAAGTTTGGTTCCCCAATACCCAGGTAAAGCCAAATGTACATAGTGACACATATATGTGAAGTTTATTTGTAGAGTGAGAGACCTTGGCATGCCCATGTACACACTCTTTCTCTTTCTCTCTACTCACAAATAATATTTAAAATATTCCAAAATGACAATAAAGAACGGTTAGAATACTGTAAAATAATGAAGTTCTAGAAATAATTCTGAATTTCATTTATCATTATTTTCCATTAGATATTACTATAACCAAACCTGGTTTCAGATCTACATTTGTTTTACAGTTGTCAAGTAATGCATATTAATATGACCTTTAAACCAAACCATAAAGAAAAAATTAGTTTTAAGCTTTGAGATTTTTTTAAATGATGGGGGTTTATATAATGGGATTGTGATTTATTACTTCTCAAAAACAATTATCATGTTTCATTGTACAGTTTTCTATCAATCTACGAATGTCTTGAGCATCTGCTGTGAGCAAGGCATCTTCAAAAATATGACATATACACGACATACTCAAGATACTACATTTATTTCCTTTACATTGCGTTGTCAGGTATAGCACAGAATCCTGGCTTGAAATCTGTGCAATTAGTTTCCTTTATCTCATGTAACAAAAGGGCGCAGATTTTACTATGACAAGTATTGAATAAAGCACCACCAGTGGCTTGTGGTAGGAACACTTGTACTTTGAAATGTATAGTATGTTCCAGCTCCTCTTTGGTAAGTACCCTGATTTTAAGGGAAAGATACATTATAGGCTCAGCAAGGAGTACTTCCTTCCTCATTAATATTTTTCATCCATGTTATCCTATGTGCGGCAGAGAATATATATGCACAGAAACGAGTGATCCCGAGAACACTCTTCTTAAGCATGCACTGACCTCTCTATATTTTTGTTCATGGAAATAACTGCCCAATTTATCATCCTCAGTAAACTTACAAAACAGGATAAAAATCATCAGTCTTAGTCCATGACTCCTGAGAGAAAGATGCACAGGCTATTTTCAAAAGATGTGTGTGATAAGCACTATGCTTCAAAAATGTACTGTGTTCATTTGTTCATGGTGTGGGAAGGAGTAGACAGCTAGTAGTGGGAGGACACCCACTGGTTGTTTCCAGTGAGTATTGTGGTTGTGAGGAGAGCTTGGGTGTAAGTTTCATGCAGTCAGACCTTCAAAGGAAGAGATGAAGGCCTCATTGGCACCATTTAGATTCCCACTTGTAACTATTTTGCAGGAAAATTTTTGATAAAATGCAACTCCTTTTTGAGTCAGTGTCTTATTCTAGTGTGGGGTGTCCTGGAACTCACTCTGTAGCCCCAGGCTGACCTCAAACTCATGATGATCCTCCTGCCTCAGTGTTTCAAGTGCTGGGATTAAAGGCATGCACCAAAAAACCTGCCTCCTGGTTTTTCTTGATTTAATCTTTGTTCTTCAAGACTAAAAGCTAGGACCCCTCTCCAGACTGACTTGGAAAATTTTCTGTTCTTTAATAAAATCTTCTCTGGGAGAATATGACTTATTATTGCAAGGTATAGATATGTTTGGAGGGGGGTTAGATTGGAAATTATATAGATTATTTACATGAAGATATTGGACCTATAATGTCACTTCTAAGAGTATAGGAATCACTTCACAACTGACCGATATCTGTGACCTTGGCTGTGTAAATTTGGTCAACTACCTAGGGAAGCAGTTTAAAAGCTTAGTGTTTGACTGGAGAGATGGATTCGTGATTAAGGTACTTGCCTACAAAGCCAAAGGTCTGAGGATCTATTCCCTAGTACCCATGGAAGCCAGAAGCACAATGTGTCACATGCATCTGAAGTTCATTTACTGCAGCTGAAGACCCTGGCATGCCCATTCTCTCTCTCTCTCTCTCTCTCTCTCTCTCTCTCTCTCTCAAATAAATAAATTTAAGAAAAAATTATTTAAAATAGCTTAGTTTTGTAAAAAGTTTGATGCTATTTAATGTGCAAAACAATTCCTCGTTGTAGGTCACCCAAGAAGCATCAATATTCCTCACTTCTGACTCTATAAACTAGGGTACTGAATCTAGAGTCTTCCATTATACCTGGAGTGTTTGAGAATATGTACTTATAGCCCCAGTTAAATGACCGTAATGGAAGCCATGAGTCAAGTACACTAGAAGGTAGAATGAGGCTTTAGTTTTTATGTGGCTACATGTCTATGTATATACTTGTCCAGTCCATACTACCTTTAGGGAGCCAGATTCTCCTGTGGAACACATTGGAAAACTATGAAATCAAGAAGTGTAACCTTTTCACTTTCTATGAATTTTCAGCTCTGTTTAACCTCATCCCTGTGGGTCTCGAGTGGTGGCTATTGAAGGAGTTCAAACCAAGCTGTATTTGGCAGGGAACAGTGAGGGACACTTGTACACCTTGGTAAGTCTTTGTGTGCATGCTTTCACTATCCTGTTTTTCATCTGCTATGAAATAAAATGTGCTGTCTGTGTTTTCAGCTCAGATTTTGGTGAGAGATGAATCTTGGCTTGTATGGAAATAGATTGGTTTGGAAAGGCAAGATGTACTAATCAATCATTTGAAGTTAACATGTGTAATCTAAAATCAAAAATTCACTGAACAGTTTTCATCCAGTGCCATTGGGTTATACATATCATAAAATGGTCTCCTGCCTTGTGGTTGTAGGAAACAAAGCTATTTCTTACCTATATAAACAAATATTTTCCACCTTTATCCCTAAAAGAACTAATGAGATCTCTCTCTCTCAAATCATCTCTAAGACACAAAGATCAGTACTAGAAAGTGCTTTTTTAGGGATTTGTTGCTCATCTGTTCAATTAGCACAGTTGCCATCTGTCTCTACTTATTTTCAATTATTCAGATTATTTTAATTGTAAAAATTATGGAATACAGTGTCATAATTGAGTGAGTGTACAGTGTGTAATGATCAAATCAGGGAAATAAGCATTTCCATCTTTTTAAATACTTTGTAAATAATTTTTGATTAATATAACCATTTCTCGTGTACTTTGTACTATTTCAGTACATTTATACAATATTCACTAATTGTATCAGGATAATTAATAGTTCTTGTCTTTAACACCATTTTCTGTAGCTTTCAAGCTCCTATTAATTCATGATGTATCCACACTACCTTTTTTCAAGAATAAGGTAACCTATTTCTTCATAAAAGCTCCCAGGAACATTTTATCAGGAGAATTTATTAACAATATAGGCCACAATTGAGTAAATAACATGGGGCCAAATTAATCATTTTTAAGCATATTGACATTAAATTATAAGCATAGTGGTAAAGTTAAGATATTATTTATTTATTTTTTTTGAGGTAGGGTCTTGCTATAGCCCAGGCTGACTTGCAATTCACTAGTTAGTCTCAACTGGCTCAAATTCACAGCAATCCTCCTACAGAAGAGACAAGCCCACGAGTGCGAGAAATCCAAAGTCTGCCAGTGTGTCCGCAGCCCGAGCAAAGGCTAGACCAGCTGCGAAACAAACAAGGTAAAGGTCTTTTCTGGGTCCAATTCTTTGGCTCCAAGAAGAGGCTCTGAAGGAGACGAGGTGGGAAGGGGCTTTTGCCTTTTGACATGTCCCCCCCTTAGATTTGAGGATGATGAAGTGGTTGGGGCAGGCACGGCAGGGGAGTTTGAAGTCCAGCTTGTGCGGATGAGGAGGCCGCCTAGCCAGTGTGCATGCCTGCAAAGGTGATGGCTTTCTTGCCTCTGTCAGTGTAATGGGCTTGCTGCAGTGCAACTGCCCTGGGACAAGTGCAGATACTCAAACCATATCCTGTCTTGGATATGGTTTGGATATATCATTGCCTCTCTAGGTGTTTGGTCCTATGAAGGCAGGCCAGCTTCTTCTCAGTGAACCTGAAGCTGTCTGCTACACCGCATTGTTGCCTGAAGGGAAAAGTGGAGGAAAGTAGATCTGAGCACTAAAGACTACTTTCAGAAGTACATAGCTAGAGATAGCTAAGTCATAGACAAGGCTTTTGATATTAAGGACTGAAGAGGTTTACACGTTTTAAGAATGCTTCCTAGGTTTAGAAGAGGAAGTCATCTTCCATGATTCTTCCAAAGATCTTGGTTCCTAAGATTACAGGCCCTCTATATCAGATGTGTCTTCTGTTTTTGCAAACTCCTGTATTACTGTGTTGATATTAAAGTTTCATAATGAATCCCAGTTGCTCTTTCATGCATACAATTGTATATTTTATTTATTTATTTATTGACTTGGGAGACGGGAGAGAGAAATAGGCAGAAAGAATGAGAGAAACAGAATGGGTGTGCCAGGGCCTCCAGGCACTGCATGAAATTCAGATGCGTGCACCACCTTGTGCATCTGGTCTATGTGGGTCCTGGGAATTGAACTTGGGTCCTTTGGCTTTGCAGGCAAGGGCCTTGACTGTTAAGCCATCTCATCAATCCAAATGAAGGAATACATTTTACTAGAATTAGATAATCAACATTAATACATAGTGATTAATAATAAAACATTACTCAAATTATATTACAAAGTGATGTTTGGGGAAGGCATTAATGGAAGTATATTGCTCTGTTTTCTTGGGAACATTCGGCACTATGAAAGTGAAGTTTATTATTAGTTAACAATGAGCCCCACCTGGGTCATTTTTGCCCTGTCAACTTTTAATGTCTAGTTCCAAATACAAATTATATATATGCATTTTGATCTGGTGTACATCAATCTTTCCATGAAAGGAAATGTTTAAAAAGAATTGAGGGTTCATTGTGCTGTGTGTCTTACTAAGTGTGCTATGCTAAACACATCAAGATCACACTGTATGTAAATCATTTAGGAGATATACAACACACACATGTACACACCAAAACCTAGGCTCCATTTGTTACTATGGATCTTTAAATATAGGTTTAATTATCCCATTCCTACCGATGCATAGGTTCTGCCTTTCATTGCCTTATAACTCCCACTGAAAGTGCATGACATTTCTGTGTACTAATGACATCGGAAAACTATTAAAGAACATAGCCTGATGATGATAATAATAATGTCACTTCTAAGCGTATAGGAATCACTCCCCAACTGACAGATGTATCAGACCTTGGCTGTGTAAATTTGGTCAACTACCTAGGGAAGTAGTTGAAAAGCTTAGTTTTTGACCAGAGAGATGGCTTAGTGGTTAAGGTACTTGCCTACAAAGCCAAAGGTCTGAGGATCTATTCCCTAGTACCCGTGGAAGCCAGATGCATGAGGTGCCACATGCATCTGGAGTTTGTTTGCTGCAGCTGAAGCCCCTGACATGCCCATTATCTGTCTCTCTCTTTCTCTCTGTCTCAAATAAATAAATTTTAAGAAATTAATTAAAATAGCTTAGCTTTATAAAGGATGATGCTATTTAATGTGCAAAAAAATTCTTGGTGGAAGATCACCCAAGAAGCATCAATATTCCTCATTCTGATTTTATAAACTAGGGTATTGAGTCTAGAGTCTTCCATTATACCTGGAGTGTTTGAGAATATGTACTTAGAGCCCCAGTTAAGTGACTGTAATGGAAACCATGAGTCAAGTACACTAGAAGGTAGAATGAGGCTTTAGTTTTTATGTGGCTACATGTCTATGTATATACTTGTCCAGTCCATACTACCTTTAGGGAGCCAGATTCTCCTGTGGAACACTTGGAAAACTATGAAATCAAGAAGTGTAACCTTTTCACTTTCTATGAATTTTCAGCTCTGTTTAACCTCATCCCTGTGGGTCTTTGAGTGGTGGCTATTGAATGAGTTCAAACCAAGCTCTATTTGGCAGTGAACAGTGGGACACTTGTACACCTCGGTAAGTTTGTGTGCATGCTTTCACTATCCTGTTTTTCATCTTCTATGAAATAAAATGTGCTGTATGTGTTTTTAGGTCAGATTTTGGTGAGGAGATGAACCTTGGTTTCTATGGAAATAGATTGGTTTGGAAAGGCAAGATGAACTAATTAATCATTTGAAGTGAACATGTCTAATATAAAATCAAAAATTGAAAATTTTTCATACTGTGACTTTGGGCTATACATATCATAAAATGGTCTTCTGGCTTTGTGGTTGTAGGAAACAAAGCTATTTCTTAACTATATGAACAAGTATTTTCTACCTTTATCCCTAAAAGAACTAATGAGATCTCTGTCTCTCTCAAATCAGCTCTAAGACACAAAAGACCAGTACTTGAAGTGCTTTTAGGGATTTGTTGCTCATCTGTTCAATTAGCACAGCCTTAGCAGTTAAGACATTTGCCTGCAAAGCCTAAGGATATATGTTCAATTTCTTCATGTCCTTCATAAGTCAGATTCACAAGGGGGTGAATGTATCTGGAGTTCGTTTGCAGTGGCTGGAGGCCCTGGCATGCCCATTCTCTCAATATCCCTTTTTCAAGTAAATATATAAATTACTTAAAATTTTTAAAACAGATACCATGTGTCTATGTGTCAAGGCAGGTATGGGAACATAGGCCTGTAATCCCAGCACTCAGTGAGCTGAGGCAGGAGGGTTAGCTTGGGTGGCTATACACTTAGGATTAGGAGATAGCTTAGTGGTTAAGGTGCTTGCCTGCAAAGCCTAAGTACCCAGGTTCAATTCCCCAGGACTTATGTAAGCCATATGCACAAGGTGGTGCATATATCTGGAGATCGTTTGCATTGGCTAGAGGCCATGGTGGACCCATTCTCTCTCTCCCCCCCTCTCTCTTCCTCTCTTCCTCTTCCTCTTACTCTCTCTAAAAATAAATAAATAGACATAAAGTATTAAAAAAATACTTTATCATATTGATTCCATCTGTCACTCACATTGAGTAACCATTTAGCCAGACATTTCTATTATCTGTGTTTCCAAGTTCTCTATTTTCCATTTTACTTAATAAACCCTAACATTGCACTTATGCTGTGCAGATACATTCTAATCACCTGAAAAATACTAATTCAGGGGTCTGGGGAAATTGCTCAGCCGTTAAAAGCATCTGCTAGCAAAGCCTGCCTCCCAGGTTCAATTCCCCAGCCATCCACGTCAAGCTGGAAGGGCATTCATTTGCAGTAAGCAGGTAAGGACCCTGGCCCTCCCCTCCCCTTCCCCCAACACACACAATTGCAAATAATTTTTTTAATATGAATTTGTCTAATTTTTGTGATAGTCTGTAGGGGAGACACTCTTTTAAAGCCCCCACTCTGTGGATACTTTAACTGAACACCAGAGAGAGTATGTAATTTGCCAGGCCTCAGGACACTGGACTAAACTCTGAAGCCACACACCGCTCAGTGTTGCCACTGATCTGCTTTCCTGAGAACTCATCCAACCTATGTTCAACCTGGGAAGAGCATCTCCTCCTGATTCACCAGAGCCACATCCTCTTAATTCAAAGAGCATCCTCTCAAAAGAGTTTGCTGCAGTCCCCTGAGGGGAAGGAACGCTTCTTGCTGCCATGGTCTCTGCCCTCCCTCTTCTCTCATGACACGTGCTGCACAGCACACGTGCATGAAAGCTCTGAGGTGAGATGCCACCCACAGGACACTGAGCCAGTCCTTACCAAGACCAGTCCAGCCAAGACAGACC
The DNA here is from genome assembly GCA_036365145.1 of Orientallactaga sibirica. NCBI lineage: Eukaryota > Metazoa > Chordata > Mammalia > Rodentia > Dipodidae > Orientallactaga > Orientallactaga sibirica. The sequence goes on from JAEOAD010000812.1 coordinate 13,523, forward strand.
AGGTGGAGAGAGAGAGCCACCACCGACAAGGGTCCTGCCTGCACAACGCAGCACAGAGGCCCGCTGCTCTCTCTCACCTGAGATCAGAGGACCTTCCCTTCACGGGAAGACCCAAAACCTCTCAGAGTACTGAGAACATGTGAATACTGAGCGCTCAGCACTAAATGAGGCGTCTCTACCACACCCTCCAAGGCTCAAGGGATATTGCCTAAGAGGAGCTGAAAAAGATGTAAGAGACAGTTGCTTTGGAATGCTCCTTCCAGACATCAAAGCCTTGTATTCATCACCTCACAGCCTTTCTCCTTACTTGCACAAGAGCTGTAGAAGGCTGGGTGCTTTGCCATCCCATCATTCATACCTGCTGGAGGAGGGCAATAGTAAAAGATTTTTAGGACCTCAAAATAGAAGAGGGGCTAATTGGAAGGAAGGTTTCCATAGAAGGGGCCTGGGAGGCAAGAGTAGATAATGGGAGGGGTTATCATCACAATATGCTGTGTCTATGTATGGAAATTGTCAACAAATGTTGTTTAAAAAATTGTTGAGTTAAGGATACCCTATTCAAAATGTTTGAAATTGTTTGGTTTTTTTTTTCCCCAGTTTGGAATAATGAGACACCTTGAGGAAAAAGTTCAAGTCAAGGTAGGAAATGCATTAGTTTCATATTCACCACATATGCCTAGCTTCAAAGTGATTTTATGTAATATTGTTAATAATTTTATGGATGTACACGGAACTATCAGACTTGCAGCATTGTGTCAGGACTCAAGAAGCTGCACCGTTTAGAGGATTTTGCATTACAAATGAGGGATATTCAAGCTATGATTTATTGCATATTTCTGTATTTGTTGCCTGTCTTCACACCTTGTCTGAGCATTTGAGTAATGGTTCCTTGAGGACAAAGACAGCCTTCTTCATCACTTTATTTCTAGGTCCTAAAGCCCAGCTCTTTCATACAGATCTGCTGAGTGAATAGACACACAGTCTCTGATGGATATATATATCCATCCATCCATCCATACATATCTAAGACTCACTCAACCACCAGAAAGCATAGATCACAACTCACAGGTCTCCCCAACACCTCTGAGTGATTCCAGCATCTTTGCCATGGTTTGATTCAGGGGTACCCCATAAATTCGTGTTCTGAATGCTTGATCCCCAGCTGATGGCCACTGGAAATTGGAACCTCGTTGGAGGTATGGGGTTGACTTATGGGTGAAGCATATGTTGAATATGAGCTAATGCTGACGAACTTTCTCAGATGTCATTATTCAAACGGAAAAAAGACGAGCAGCAAACATTTGAGAATAGGTATCGCTCAACAATTTTGCAAACAACATTTGTTGACATTTCCATGCATAAACACAGCATGTGTGTTTCCCGTATCTACTCTTGCCTCCCAGGCCTTCTATGAGCCTTCCCTTCCAGCCTCTTCTATTTTGAGATGCAAATGTTTCACCAGCGAGTGCATGATGATGGTGACTTATACGGCATAACGTGAAGCAAGGAAAGGCTGACAGTGACAGGCTCACAGGCTTTGCTGGCTTGTCTCCCATCTTTTTCTATTTCCTCTTGAGCAATATCCCTTGAGCTGGAGAGTGTATTGACAGAGAGCATGCGCTGATAGCAGCTCGTATGTCAGTACTCTGAAGGTTTAGTGTTTTCCCGAAGAAGGTCTGATCTCAGGTGAGAGAGGCAGCGGACACTTCTGTGCGTTGACCTTGTCGATGATGGCTCCTTCCTTCACCTGTTATGCCCCAACAGACTGTGTGAGACTGTCTGACAGGTGACCTCTCACCTCCAGTACGTGCTGTGCAGCAGAAAGAGGAGGAGCAGAAGACAACGGCGACGTTGGGAACTGCAATATTCTTTTGAAGAGCCAACTCTTTGAGTAAAAAGGATGTGACTCTGAGCCAGTCGGGAGAGTATCTTTCCCCGAGTTGTAAGGTTGGATGAGTTCTCGGGAAAGCAGATCGTGTTGGCACTGAGCGGTGTGTTTCAGTCCAGTGTCTGGAGCCTGACATTATGCTCTCTGGTGTTCGGTCAAAGCTGTCACGAGTGGGGAGCTTAAAGTGTCTCCACAGACTATCATAAAATTAGAAAATTCATATTAAGAATTTATTTGCACAATTGTGTGTTAGTCACCCACTGCACTACTGGAAATGAAGCCCTTCCAACTTGAAGATGGCGAGAATTGAGCCTGGAGGAGCAGGCACTGCTAACGATAACAGCGACACGACAGCCCCAGACCCCTGGTGTATTTTCAGGTATTAAATGTATCTGCACACAGCATAGTCTGTGTTAGAATTTGACAAGTAAAATGGAAAATGAAACAGAAACACAGATGCTGAAATGTCTGGCTAAATGGTGTACTTGGCGTGACAGATGGTGTATGATAAAGTATTTTTAATACTTTATCTATTATTTATTTTAGAGAAGGTAGAAAGGAAGAAAGGAAGAGAAAGAAGAGAGGGAAGGAAGAATATCACCATGGCACTACAGCGTAATGCTGACTTGACCTGCTATGCACTGCCTGTGTATGACAAGTCTGGGAGCAATTACAGTACTTGGGCTTTTGAAACAAGCTACTAACCCTTTAAGTATCTCCTGTCCCTGAGATATAGCCACCCAAGCAACCCTCAGCTCACTTTGTGCTGGATCTGACTATCATTACATACACTACTTGTATTACATAGACACATGTATCTGTTTTAAGAAGACACAAGTATTTATATATTTATGAAAGGGATATTGGGAATGAGCATGCCGGGCCTCCAGCCACTGGCAGACTCCAGATACATTGCGCTAATGGCTGACTTATGAGAGACATGGTGAACATATCTGGAAGCTGCGGGCAGAATCAACCTCCAACAAACAATGCTAATTGAACAGATGACAACAAATCAAAGCACTTCAAAATGTTTTGCTGTCTTAGAAGCGCGATTTGAACATTACAGGAGATAAGTAGAAAATACTGTTCTATGGTTAACTTTGTTTCCTGCAACCACAAGCAGAATACAGTATGAAAAATTTTCAATTTTTTGATTTATAAATGAACATGTTCACTTCAAATGATTGGTAGTTCATCTTGCCTTTCCAAACAGTCTGTTCATAAACAGGTTCATCTCCTAAAATCGACCTAAAACACTGTACAGCTTTATTTCATGAAGATGAAAAGGCAGGATGGTAGCTGTGCCCACTAAACTACCGGAGTGTACACTGACTACTGCCAAATGAAGCAGTTTGAACTCATTCTGGCACACCATGGGCTCTACGGGTCGTGGCTGAAAGGGCCACGCTTCTTGAGACTATAGTTTCAAGTGTTCTGGCTTCCCCCAAGGCTGGTATGGACTGAGCAATATGCTCTGAACATGTAGCCACACATAAAACTAAAGCTCATTCTGCAACTGCAACGCTTGACTCATGGTTTCCATTACAGTCACTTAACAGGGGCTCTAGCTGCATGTTCTCAGAAGCACTCCGGGTAATGGAGACTCTGAACTCAATACCCTAGTTTATAAAAAATCAGAATGAAGATGTTGATAACTGGTGATCTCCGCAAATTTTTGCACGTTAAACTGGCATCATCGTAAAGCTAATGATACAGTGATTTCTTAAGATTTATTTGTTGAGGACAGAGGAAGGAGGACGGATGATGAGCGCTGCGGCAAACAAACTCCGAATGCGTAATGACGCCTCATGCATCTGACACTCCGCAGTATGCCCAGGAATCAGATCTCAGACCTTTGGCTTTAACCAGGCAATCTTATAACCACAGAAGCCATCTCTCCTGGTCGAAACTGACTTTTCAACACTTCCTGAGTAGTTGACAGAACGACCGGAATATGACTGCATCTTATCGGTGGTATTCTATGCGCTTGGAAAATGCGTCAGGCTATGAGCTGCAATATTTTCGTGTCGTGGTACAGAAATGTCATGCTTTCGGTGAGGTATAGGCGAATGAAAGCAGGAATGGGATAATTAAACCTGTTTAAGATCCCTTAATACAAATGAACTTTGGAACACAGTGATGTACATATGTGTGTGTTAGCTGTCTCTAAAATGATTGCATACAGTGTGATCTTGATGTGTTTAACACTTAATGCGTTTACAACTGTGTTTCATCAGTCTTTAAGCATTTCCTTTAAATGAAGACCAGATGGCCTGTCAAATGCGCTATATATAATTTGTATTTGAGCTAGACATTAAAGATTGACGGGGCAAGAGTGACAGGTGAAGACCGTGTAACTAATAATAGCTTCACTTTGCGAATATTCCCGAAAACATCTCACCTTCCGTGTCTGCTACAAACATCACTATGTGAGTAATGTTTATTATTATCACTATGTATTAAATGATTGTCTCATTCCTGGGCAAGTATTTAGCCATTTGGATTGATGGTCAGGCCAGCAGTCAAGGCCCTTGCCATACAGAGACAGTTCAATTCCCCAGGTTGTAGACAGTGCTGGAGTGTTGCACAGCTCTGAAACCATGTGCGGTGCTTGCAGGCGTATTTTATTCATTTCTCTCGACACTCTTTCTCTCTCCATCTCCCAGTATCGTAAATAAAATAAAATATATGCAATTGTAATGTAATGAAAGAAACAGCTTTGAGACTAAATATGAAACTTTAATATCAGCGCAGTAATACTGCAAAAGCAGGTACATCTGTATGAGGGCACTGTATTAGGAACGAGATCTTTGGAGTCATGGAAGATGACACCTCTTCTAAACACAGAATGATGGCAAACGACCAATAGCTCTTCGATCACTTAATATCAAAGAAGCCTTAATCTGTGGCCTCTCTGCAACTATCTGCTCTGAAAGTAGTCTTTGTCTCAGATCTACTGCTCCCTTTTGGTAATAGCGATGGCCTTTCGGGTTCATGAGCTCATAGGGCAAGCACCTGAGGCATTGACCTGTCCCAGAGCCATCAGGGCAGGATATGGACTATTCAGTACCTTTATCCCAGGGCAGTGCTGCAGCAAGCCCATTTTTACTGTTCAGAGAACAGAAAGCTCGTGACTGGCGATATCACACAAGCTGAACTTCAAACTCCTAGAATACTTGCTGCTAAATAAATCTCAAATCTGAGAGGACTGCTCAGGCAAGCCTACACTAGATGGAAACACTAACTGTGGGCAAAAGTGGACGAAAAAGACACTGTTTGTTTACTTGGCTGGTCTGTATGACTGTGTTTTGCTGGCGAACAATTTCTGCGCACTCATGGTAATCTTTCTTCTGTAAGAGAGATTGCAACAATTTGAGCCAGTTGAACAACTGGTAATTGCAGTCAGCCTGAGCCTGTGAACCACACTCAAAAAAGCAAATAAATAATCTTAACTTTACCGCTATATTACTGTTAATGTCAAGCTAATACTTAAAAATGTTAATTTATTTACATATTCATTGCAATTGTGACTATAATATTAATAAATTCTTTCTGATATGTTCCTAGAAGGCTTTATGAAAGAAATGAGGTGATTCTTGAAAAGGTAGTGTGAATACATGGAAGCAGCCTGAAAAATGGTGTTGGGCTGGAAACATTATCTGATACAGTGGTGATATTATGAAGTAGCTGCTGAAATATTGCAAGTACACGAGAAATAATTGTAATCAAAAATTGTTGCAAAGTATTTAAAAGATAGATGTATTTCTGATTTGATCATTACACACTAATACTAAGTATGACACTGTGTCCATAATTTACAATTAAAATAATCTGAATAATTGAAAATAGAAACAGAGACAGATAACTATTAACAGATAATAAAGCACTTTCTAGTATAACTGATAATAAATTGTTTGAAGAAGATCTGTATTAGTTCTTGGTAAGATCAAGAAAAATATTTGTTTATGGAAATGAAATAGCTTTGTTTCCTACAACCACAAAACAGGAGATGATATGTACAACAGCACTTTGTATAGCCAGTAATTTTGATACATGTTAACACTAAATGATTGATGGTATCTTGCCTTTTCCCAAACCAATCTATTTCCATACAACCCAGATTCATCTCACCAAACTCTGAGCTGGCTACAGACTGTGCTGCTAAGCATTGGCTGAGATGAGTGGCGTGTTTTACCAGTAGTGTCATATTTGCCAAATACAGCTTGGGTTCTTTGCTTCAATAACCACCACTCAAGACCAAAATAAGTTAAACAGAGGCGAAAAAATGCAGAGAAATGAAAGGCCTTCTTGTTCTGTTTTCAATGTGGTCACAAGTAACTCCCAATGTATGAACAGTTTAATATACATAGACATGTAATACATAAACTAAAGCACTCATTCTACCTTCTAGTGTACTTGACTCGTAACTTCCATTCGTCATTTGTTTGAAATATAATACTATTCTCAAACACTCAGAACTCTAGATCATTTAGAAGTCGAAAGTAAGAAGTCAATATTCTTGGGTGACACAACAAGTATTTGCACATTAAATAACATCAGCTTACAAAACTAAACTGTTAAACTAATTTTCTTAAATTATTGTTGAGAGAAGAGAGGAAGGCATGGGACAGAGAGGAGAATGGGCATGCCGGGCTCTTCGGCTTTGCAGTAATGGGCTTCGGGCTCATGTGAACACATTGCTGCAGCTCCCATGGTCACTGAGAATAGATCCTCGGACCTTTGGCTTTGTGATAAATACGTAATGCAGTCCCATCTCTCCAGTCAAACACTAGCACAAACTGCTTCCCTAGATGTTGACAGAACACAGCCAGTCGAAGATATCGGGTCAGTTAATATTCCTACTACTCTTAGAAGTGACATTATAGTCATGTAAATAATCTATATAATTTCAATCTGGCCCCCTTCCAAACATATCTATACCTTGCAATAATAAGTCATGATCTCAGAGAAAGATTTGATAAAAGAACAGAAAATTTTCAAGTCGTCTGGTCTAACAGTCTTGAAGAACAAAAGTCAAGAAAACCGGAAACGGGGCGCAGTGCGTAACAACGCTGGCTGAGCAGGAAGGATCATCATGGTTGGCGAAGGTTGCATTTTATCAAATTTTCGCAAAAATGAATTGCAGAGATGAAATAATTGCCAATGAACATCTTCCTTTGAAAGTCTGTTCACATGAAACCACCCAAGCTACAACACAATACTCACTGAAACCAGTGGTGTCCTCCACTGCAACTGTCTCCTTCCCGCACACCATGAAATGAACACAGTAATAGTGCTTATCACGGCATGCCTGTCTCTCTCGGACTAAAACTGATGATTTTATCCTGTTTTGAGATTTACGAGGATGATGGTGGTGCAAAAATAGAGAAGTCAGTGCGTAAGTGTTTCAGGGCGTCACTACTTTGCAATGCATGTATTCTGCCACTATGAGTAACATGGATGAAAAATCAATGTGAAAGAAATGCTCCTTGCTGAGCCTATATTCCACTTAAAAATCGGGGTACCTGAAGGAAGCACAGAACATACTATACATTTCAAGCATACCAGAAGTGTTCTACCACAAGCCCTTTAGTGGTGCTTTTTATTCAATATGTATGTGCGCCCTTTTGACCCACATGAATAAAAACTAATTGCACAGATTTCAAGCCAGAATGTGCTATACTATTCAGCGCAATGTAAAGAAATAAATGTAGTGTCTTGGTATGTGCGTATGGCATATGTCATGTTTTTGAAGATGCCCTTTAACAACGATCTCAAGACATTAAATAGCCGATAAACTGTGCAATGAGCTGTGACTGGTATTTTTAGTAATAATCTGATCCCATTATATAAACCCATCATTTAAAAAATCTCAAGAAAAACTATTTTCTTTTATCAGTTTAGGTTTGAGGTGATTCTAGCCCTATAAAACATGTTAGGAAGGTTACCCTCAGATCTGTTTTTGGATGAGTTTAGAGAGTATTGTTATTAATGATTTGGAAATTTAGTAAATTCAGCTGGAGGCTGTAGGTTTTGTATTCTTTGGTTTGGTTTTCTTTTTTCCTATTTTTCTTTTCTTGTGGTGAGAGAAGGTGAGGGTTCCTCTAGCATGCCAGACTGACCTGGAATTCACACTATGCTGTCTCAGCATTTGCCTCAAACTCATGGTGATCCTAGGCCAACGAGCACCTCCATGCAGGCCCTAGGGTTAAGCATGCACCACAGGTAGCTTTGCTGGCAGACTTTTAATTACTATTTCGAGGTGTTGTTATTGGCTTTCTTTTTCTTGCTCTGTTCACTGGACGTGAGAAATCTCTCTTCTCATTTATCCATTTCCTCTAGCTTATCAAAATTGTTGGCCTATGTTTGCTCATAATAGTCCTTTATGATCTTTTTACTAAAATCTATTCATTTTTTTTTTGCTTTTCTTGCAGTGCTGGGAATTAAACCTAGAGCCTTTCTACCTCTGAGATATAATACCAGCCCAAACTTTATTTTTGAGGTATGTAGTGCAATGTCTTTCCTTTCACTTATAATTTGAGTCTTTTATCCTTTTCTTATTCTAGATAAGAGTCTGACAACTTTGGGGTAGTTTTCAAAAGTTAACTCAATTTTATTGACTTGTTTTTGTTTTTTGTTGTGATTTAATTTATTCTGTTCTTATTTTAATTATTTCCTTTCTTTTAACTTTTTGTTCATTTTCTCATTACTTGGACTAATAATGTTAGGCTATTTATTTGAGATGTTTCTTATTTTGTCATCTTGACATTTATCACTATGCACTTTCTTTTAGGACTTCTTTTAATTTAGGTTCTGGTTTTATTTGAGATCAAAATCTTGCTTCTTTCTTTGACTGTTGTGATACTTGCTTTGTAGCTCTTGGGCCTTGCTTGAGACTTTGGGCACATCTCCCTGCCTCATCCTCCGGATTTTTAGCATTACCTGTTACTTTATCACCTTCGTCACCACAGCTTTTTGGTTATAAACAATTCTGGACTATTTCTTCACAGATTGAAGAGCAGGATGAAAAAAATTTCGGGGAAAGCAACTACTTGCATTTGTGATTTTAAAAGCATATTTAATAAATACTAAAAAAAAATCTTCCATTTCAATCATACTTTTGAAGTTGTTAATGAATGCATTTCCTTATGAACTTATTTTCTTTGTGTCTACTGAAAACAGACTACATTAAAAGGACCATTTCTCAGAGCTGTCCTCTTTGACATGCAGTGTTGCTGTGTTCTACTCTACATAGCCACACTTCTTCATCATTTAAGATGAGTTATTTCTCTAACAGGTAATTAATAAAACATAATTTTAAAGAAAATGAGAATTGATATATACCCTCATTAATATTATTACAGATTTGAGAAAAGGAAAACTTATCCCATTTAAGTAACCTTCATTGTTTCCCAAAAGTTACAATAAACCGTCATTATAATTGCCTATCATTTTAAAGTTTTCAAAAAATAAATAATTTAGCTGAGGAGAGGTGGTGCTTGCCTTTAATCCCAGCCACGGAGGGCAGAAGTAGGAGGAGCACTGTGAGTTCAAGGCCACCCAGACTACAGAGTGCCCCTTCAGGTCAGCCTGGATGAGTGTGAAGGACCCTATCTGCAAAAACCAAAATAAATAAATAAATAAACAAAAAAATAAATTATAAGTTCTAATTTTCATATTATGAAATTTTATTGGACTAACCTATATTATAATAAAGGTAACATAAGTTTGAATAATAACATCATCAAACATGTTTTTAGAAATGGATATATTACAAACTAGAAATCATGTGTTGTTTTAGACTACCATTTCAAGTTAAAACAACAGAAAAATAATTATATTGAATTCAGAAATTGATAAAAATGAAAAATAAGAAAAAAATAAAAGTTTACTACAAGTAATGAGATTAATAACTGCTACATAAATGAGTGACAGTTGAAAAATACAACCTATAATCCCTACTCCACTAATTGGGTAATGAGTTAAAATGAATGGCAAAACTTGTTTGACTTGAGACCAGAAATATTCTAAATTTGAATGACTTCTATACTTTCATATTGATTGATTAATTTAAGCGTTCTGTTTTTAATGATGGTTTCTGTATACATACCCCTAAATGGGGCCAGTTAGTCCCTCAACTTGCCCTTCTCTCTCTAACTCAAGCCTAGAGTCAAGCACCACTAATCTGCTACTTCTTTTGAGATAATTTCAGACACATCAGATTAGGGTCTGCCCTTGATTGACTTACCATTCTGTGCATTAGTCTGACTAAACACTGATTATCATCATCCAGGCTATGTTCTTTAATGGTTTCCAATGTCATTAGTACACAGAAATGTCATGCATTTTCAGTGGGAGTTCTAAGGCAATGAAAGGCAGAACCTATGCACACAGGTAGGAATGGAATAATTAGACCTATATTTAAAGTCCATAGTAACAAATGGAGCCTAGGTTTTGGTGTGCATGTGTGTGTTGTATATCTCCTTAAATGATTACATACAGTGTGATCTCCAGGATGTTTAGCACTGGGACATAGTAAGACACAGCCCAATAAACCTCAATTCTCTTTAAACTTTTCCTTTCAGGAAAGATATATGAACACCAGATCAGAATATTGGAACTAGACTCCCTTTCATCTCTATTAGGCTGCCACAAAAAACTGTGTGAGCCACTGTGTGATCCACTGGTGTTGACTGACAGTTTTGTTGGCACTCAAAAAATAAAAATACACAATGCCAGCCAAAGCAGTAATTTTTGACTGCATACAGCATGTTCCCAGCACCTATTGAAATAATATTCCATGAAACATAGCACCTATTCCTAAATAATATTCCATGAATCTTAAGCACTGAAACATCTAATCCAACAGTGGCAAGTTGCAATTATCTTCCCAAAGAAAATTGGACTGTCACACACACCTGATTGTTTTTAGAAGTTGCAATCAATAAAAGAGCGGGCAAGTTGAAAAACTAATTCACACAAGAAAATTAGTCCATGTCCACCTTACACTGTATTTTTGACATTTTTTAACTGCAGTTGCATAGGAGTTTGTAAAAATGCAATATGGCTGTTTCTGAGTACTTTCTAATTCCTTGTCAAACAAAACATTTTGATAAATCCTCACCTCATTTCTACCACATATTTTGACATCTATTACACTGCATAAAGTGTTCCATTTTTTCATTTTTCCTTTCATAAAATATCTTTTCATGTCTGTGCCAACTGTTTCCAGTCATCACCCACCTCAAATGGCTTTGAACAATATTTGATAAATCCTCTTGCCTTTGAAGCCTGCCACATATTAAGGCAAGTGTTCTCCAGGGTATCGTAGGGCGGATGCACAAGGGGTGCATGTATCTGGAGCTTGCAGTGGCTGGAGGCCCCTGGCACACCCATTTTCATAAACCACTCTCTAAATCTTTTCTCTATCAAATAAATAAATAAATGTTTCCATTTTTTTAAAAACTCACATATTTTCATCAAATCTGCCCTTTTCTATTTTGTTTCTATTTGGTTAATAGCTTTACCACCCTAAATGCAAAGGTCAAGTCGCCTGTCTCTTTTGAGACACCCAATGTCCCTTTTGAGCATGATTGCACAAATTTGTTCTACCTGGAAGCACTTTATACCTATCTATGCAGTGAATGATGATACATATGATGCTCCTGCTTCCCTTCCAAATGAAATCAGACAACACATCATAATTATTTTACTATAAGATCAATCAATTCCTAGGTGGGCATGGTAGCACAAGCCTTTAATCCCAGCATTTGGGAAGCAGAGGTAGGAGGACACCCGTGAATTAGAGGCCACCCTGAGACTACATAGTTAATTCCAGGTCAGCCTGGACCAGAGTGAAACCCTACTTTAAAAACCAAAAAAAAAAAAAAAAAGAAAAAAGAAAAAACTCAATGAATTCTTTTATCGATCTTCTTTTAGCCACTTCCATTGCCAAGGGCTGTGAGGAAGGTCATTAGATATTTGCCCTGTCTATTTTATCTCTTTGCATAGTGCATAGCATTTTCTGGAAGTTTCATAGATTCATGGGAAGAGAATGATGCATATTTTATTGCCTTCTCTTCTTGATGAATTCACGAGGTTTCATTAAGCATTGTAGTGTCAGCAACATCAATTGCTCAAGTTATTAATATGGAACACTGTCCTAATAGGTGTGATCACCACGTGGGAGGGTGATAACTATGTTGAAGGGGACGTGAAGACATAATCAATACCAAATAATAGGAAGAATTGGAAATTCATCCTGAAGAAGATTCTGACTTAATTCCTGGAACTAACATATTTAAATATTTCCCCTAAAAGTAACTTGGATCATCTGGAATATTTCCAACTTCATGAAAACATAATAGTTTTTCCCTACTAGGAAATAAATATAGAATGTTCCATATTTGGCAACCTTTTAGCTTGTTCTTCACAGATAGGAAACCCACCAATCTACAGTGCAGAGGCCCCTGAAGCTTTTCTTAGAAATGAGCTCACATAGACATTTACCAGTTTGCTGAAATAATGGTCAATTGGAATGGTAGGATCTGTATTTTCAGTATCAGTTTCCTAAAGTTAGTAATAAATACTCTAGTTTTCTTGAGTCGAGGACCTGACATACTACCTACTTGACATGAGTTCCCTACTTGTAAGTATTATTTTTCAATATGTGCGATTTTAAAAAATTATATCTTGCATGATTTATATTTTGCTTTTATTTTATTTTATTTTATTTTATTTGAGAGAAAAGAAAGAGGCAGATATGTAGAGAGATTGGGCACACAAGAGCCTTCAGCCACAAGCAAACAAACTCCAGATGCATGTGCCACTTTGTGAATTTGGCTTAAGTGAGAATGAAACCTGGTCCCTTAGGCTTCACAGGAAGCACCTTAACCACTGAACAAACTCTCCAGCCCACATGATTTATTTTTAATCAACATTTTTTATCACAGCACCAATAACAGTGATAACAAATCAGAAAATTTCCGTGTGTATTACCAGTAATTACAAGCATACTCAAGAGGACACCGTGGTTCTTGCATCCCATCCCATGCCTACATATTAGTTCAGAAAGTGACTATAACCCTGTTGATCTAAAGACATCATTTAAAGTCAGAATCATCCACTATAAAAATATCTCATTACCATTAAGGCACAAGTCTGATTAAAATAAATCATGTTTCCTATCATTTATACTAATAGCACTGTATTAATAATAAAGTGACAGATTTCACAATTCTTATAATGTATTCTGGAAATCTTTCTTTTGGAAAAAATAATAATAGGCCCAGTATTTCTTTAAAAGTAAAATGAATGGCAGGGAATGGTGGCACATGCCTTTAATTCCAACACTTGGGAGCAGAGGTAGGAGGATTGCCATGAGTTTGAGACCACCCTGATCGGGAGCTATAGTGAAAGGGGGTCAGCCTGAGCTACAGGGAGGGAGACCCTAGAAAAAGAAAGGAAAGAAAGAAAGAAAGAAAGAAAGAAAGAAAGAAAGAAAGAAAAGAAAGAAAGGACATGAATGAAAAGGTGTTGACAAGAATGCTGGCAGTGAACAGGGTTTGAGATACAGGGTGATAAATGGCCCTTTGTGGTAGTGATTGTCTCTCATTTCTCCTTCCCATCTTGCCCTGAAAAGCAAAAGATACTCCACAGTTTCCACCATGTCTGCCAAGACTCTTTCTATGTATCTGGCTTTGAACTAAATTTAGGAAAAAAGAGAAAAAAAACTGATTGCAGATCAAGAGGTTTTTGTTGGAAAGCTTGAGGAATTGGAATTCTCTCTCTCTCTCTCTCTCTCTCTCTCTCTCAATATATATATTACTAGCAAGACTTTGGTTTCATCATGTGTTTGTACCGTGATTTTCCTTTCCTCCCTGCCCCCATTCCATTGAGGCCTTCCTCAGTGGTATTGCTATTCACCATGGGGTTGTGTGTTATGAGTTGTGAGAACAGCAGACATTCATTGTGTGTGGTGGGACAATGCCTCTGGATATTACCTCCCACAAAGTGGCTCTTACAATCCTTCCACCCTCCCTCTTCTGCAAAATTTTCTAAGCTGCTGAGAGATAAACACTAAAGTAGACTTAAAATAACCCTGCCAAGGCTCAGGGGAGTAACCCCTTTAAGGCTACTTCATAGGCAGTTTTGCAAGCAATTTTCTCCATTTTCAATACCCTGTTCTTTTCATAAAACATAGGAATACAGTAAAAACACTTAAAGAATTTATATATTTTGATAGTGTTTTATAAAATCAAACTAGATCTACTTATAAAAACAAAATCTTAGCCAGGTGTGGTGGTGCACACCTTTAATCCCAGCACTTTCGGGAGGCAGAGGTAGGAGGATCACTGCCATGTTAAGGCCACCCTGAGACTACATAGTGAATTCCAGGTCAGCCTGGACTAGTTAGCAAAAAACAAAAAAAAAAAAAAAAAAATCTTGGCGGGTGTGGTGGTGCACACCTTTAATCCCACAGGCCACTCGGGAGGCAGAGGTGGGAGGATCTGGGCTGAGAGTTCGGGGCCACCCTGAGACTACAGAGTTAATTCCAGGTCAGCCTGGACCAGAGTGAAACCCTACCTTGCAACAACCAAAAAAAAAAATAATAATATTAATAACAAAAAACAAAATCTTGAACTGAGCATGGTGGCACACACCTTTAATACCTGCACTCTACAGGCAGAGGTATGAAGATTACAAGTTTGAGGCCACCCTGAAAATACATAAGGAATTCCAGGTCAGGCTGGGCTAGAGAGACCTTGCCTTGAAAAACAAAACAAACAAACTGGTGTGGTGTGATGGCACACGCCTTTAATCCCAGCACTCAGGAGGTAGACATAGGAGGATCGCAGTGAGTTTGAGGTGACCCTGAGACTACATAGTTAATTCCAGGTCAGCCTGGACCACAGTGACACCCTACCTCGAAAAAAAAAAAAAAAAAAACATCCCTGGGAACTGTAAATAAAGAATAATATAGCCATGATTATGGAAAGCTGGTCCATGAAATGTCACAGGCCTGAGATTGTTTTTCAGAGTTGCATAGAAGTCATAAAAGAGGTGGCTGTGTCTGAGGTAAACTAATTCCCTTTGTGATCACAAAACATTTTACAGATGTCCACCTGTTCCTGTATCTTGATGAGAGTTTAAACAACAATAGGACTTGACTTGGATCCTGTGAGTCAACTAGATCCACTCTTTCCATTTTCCTAAGGGCTGCATTGAAATGGAAATGATAATACCTATAAGAACTCTCTAGTGCTGCCATTTCATGGCTCTTTTTGTAACACAAACAAAATTTCAAAATGGAAAATATAACCTTTTCCACCATGTCTGTAGTTTCTCTACACAGTTTAAAAATTGAAAGGTAGTATCTATTCCAGAATCAACAACAACTAGCAGACATAATAATAATCATAAGGTCAAAGTTAAAAAATGATATCAACATATATTCATTGAGCCAAGAACTGCTATAAAAAGTACCTCAAGTCTCATAACAACATTGTGAAGTAGAAACTATTATCCCCATGCCATGGAGGAAGAAAAATGAGACACAGTGAGATTAAAAAGTTATTTAAGGTCACACAGCTAAGACATTTGAATCTAGTATAGTAACAGAGACTGAGCATCCTGCTAGGCTCAGAAAGCAAATCCATTAGATCTTTTCCTCATTTTTTCTGTTATTATAATTTCAAATTAACATTTCCTGAGTAGATACTCTAGGAAGCTAAGATACCACTAAATTTAGGGGCGTTCTTCAAGTTTCCTCAAGGGTAGGAAGACTTCTGTTTTTCCTTAAGTGATTTTCTTCTTTCTCAATGCTCATTGCAGTGATTCTTATCATCTTTACAGATCTAAATCAGTTATTCACAGGTAGATGGTTCATCCTGGTGTTGCCATGGAAATTAGATCAATGCAAACCCAGGCCCCCATTTTCTACATTTTTCTTGATGAGAAGGGGTGTACTCTAATCCTTGTCAAACACTCCTCATCAACTGTCATGGCTAATCTCACCAGGAGCCATATATTCAGGAATGTGAGCAGCTAATTTTCTCAGTTTATTTAACATTTCAGTTCTGCTCAGTAACAGTTTAATTAAACTTCAAGGGGAAAGGTCAATAGCAAACTACACATAATCTCTAGAGAATTCATTGAAAAGGAAAAAGGAATTCTGTTGTCAAACAGAAGAATGGCGTAATGCAGTGTGAAAGGTATATTTCACCTGGGTAGTCATTGGTTGCCTACAAAGTAAACATCTTTTAGTATTATGTAGAAATTTTGTATGCACACATCATGTTGCTACCATTTCTTCTCCTTGCCCCATTCCACTGAGGAGCTCCCTCAGTGGATTGTTAATATTCACCATGGGGTTGTGGGTTATGAGCAGCAGGCCAGTCAGTGTGGGTGACAGGGACAATGCTCTGGAATGTTCATGCTGGCGGACAATCTTCTCTACACCTGTCAATGAGGTAGGCAATTCCATAAGTGCTAGTTTCATTTACTTCACAATAATTCTATAAACGTGGTGGTGAGTTTTTAAAACAAGTTAAGGCAATTAAGGCCCAACAAGATGGGAGGTTTCAGCAAGCAACCCCTCCCAAAGCTAGCACCTCTGAGTGTGTCTCAATCTCTCCCTTACAACTGGGCTGAGACTGTATCTTCAGCTTACGTGCCATCTGTCTTGATTCTATGCAGGACATAAATGGGCCAATGAAAAAGAACCTGCAAGGGACAAAATTTTGTTAATTTTGGTATAGCCATTCTAACAGTCCTCAAGCAGATGGCATAGACATATCTTGGGATGTAATCCATGTACTGCCACTGGAAGTGTTCCAGAGAGGTAGTGTAGTGGTGGCGTTGGGCAAAGAGACCTGTTTCAGTGCTTGCTAGATGTTGTAGAAGGGATTTTGAGTTTACTGTATGATTGGATCACGTCATCAAAGACCCTACACAACAACTACCACAGAAACCTGTTCATCCAAAGCCGGGTTATGTGTAGCAAGCTAAACAAGAGAAAGTATCCTGACAGTGTCAGTAACAGCTGAAAAGAGAAGAATTATTGAAGTATTTCTAGGGTTTAGAGTTGGTAACTGGTCATATGATAGTTTCAGGACAGAAGTACACTTTTAATTATTTTTGGAGAGACGA
>JAEOAD010002537.1:0-34408 GCA_036365145.1 Orientallactaga sibirica
ACCAACCAGGAAAGTATCAACTTGCTGAACTCAACCGTCTTCATAAGAAAGCAACTCATTCCGAGAACAGAACTAGCTTACTTCACTCACTACTTTGTCCCGAAATGAAGGCATTTGTTTTCTAAGCAAACTACTTTAGAAATCAAACGAATCATCTAAGTTGTGCATCTTGTTAGATTACACCAACCAGGAAATTTTCACCTTGCTGCACTCAACCGTCCTTGTAGGAAAGCAACTGATTCGGAGAAGAGAACAAGCTTATTTCACACAGTACAGAGTTCAGCAATGAAGGCGTATGTTTTCTAAGCAAACTACTTTAGAAATAAAACGAATCTACTAAGTTGTGCATCTTGTTAGATTACAACAACCAGGAACTTTTTAACTTGCTGCACTCAACTGTCTTCGTAGGAAAGCAACTCATTCCAAAACAGAACTAGCTTACTTCACTCACTACATTGACCCGTAATGAAGGATTTTGTCTTCTAAGCTAACATATTTAGATATGAAACAAATCTATTAAGTTGTGTCTCTTGTAAGATTACACAAACCAGGAAAGTTTCAACTTGCTGCATTCAACCGTCTTTGTTGGAAAGCAACTCATTCCGAGAACAGAACTAGCTTACTTCATACAGTACATTGTTTGGGAATGAAGCTGTCTGTCTTCTAAGCAAACTACTTTAGAAATGAAATGATTCTACTAAGTTGTGCATCTGGTTAGATTACACCAATCAGGAAAGTTGCAACTTACTGCACTCAACCGTCTTCGTAGGAAAGCAAATCATTCTGAGAACAGAACTAGCTTACTTCACTCACTACAGTGTTTGGCCATGAAGGTGTTTGTTTTCTAAGCAAACTGCTTTAGAAATGAAACGAATCTACTAAGTTGTGTATCTTATTCGATTACAGAAACCAGAAAACTTCCAACTTCCTGGACTCAACCCTCTTCTTAGGAAAACAACTCATTCCGAGAACAGAACCAGCTTACTTCACACACTACAGTGTTTGGCCATGAAGGTGTTTGTTTTCTAAGCAAAATACATTAGAAATGAAACGAATCTACTAAGTTGTGCATCTTGTTAGATTACACCAACCAGGAAAGTATCAACTTGCTGCAATCAACCATCTTCGTATGAAAGCAACTCATTCCGAGAACAGAACTAGCTTATTTCACAAAGTACAGTGTTCGGCAATGAAGGTGTTTGTTTTCTAATCAAACTACTTTAGAAATGAAACGAAACTACTAAGTTGTGCACCTTGTGTGATTACACCAACCAGGAAAGGTTCAATTTGCTGCACTCAACCGTCTTTGTAGGAAAGCAACTCATTCCGAGAACAGAACTAGCTTGTTTGACACAGTACAGTGTTTGTAATAAAGGTGTTTGTTTTTTGAAGCAAACTACTTTAGAAATGAAACGAATCTACTAAGTTGTGCATCTTGTTAGATTCAAGAACCCAGAAAACTTTTAACTTTCTGCACTAAACTGTCTTCTTAGGAAAGCAACTCCTTCTGAGAACAGAAATAGCTTATTTCACACAGTACAGTGTTTGGCAATGAAAGTGTTTGTTTTCTAAGCAAACTACTTTAGAAATTAAACAAATCTACTAAGTTATGCATCTTGTTAGATTACACTAACCAGGAAAGTTTCACCTTGCTGCACTCAACCGTCTTCATAGGAAAGCAACTCATTCCGAGAAGAGAACTAGCTTACTTCACTCACTACATTGTTCCGTAATGAAGTTGTTTGTTTTCTAAGCAAACTACATTAGAAATGAAACGAATCTTCTAAGTTGTGCAACCTCTTAGATTACACAGACCAGGAACGTTTGAACTTGCTGCACTCAACCGTCTTTGTAGGAAAGCAACTCATACCGAGAACAGAAATAGCTTGCTTCACACACTACAGTGTTTGGCCATGAAGGTGTTTGATTTCTAAGCAAACTACTTTAGAAATGAAACTAATCTACTAAGTTGTGCATCTTGTTATATTACACCAACCTGGAAAGTTTCAACTTGCTGCACTAAACCGTCTTCGGATGAAAGCAACTCATTCCGAGAACAGAACTAGCTTATTTCACACAGTAAATTGTTTGGAAATTCAGGTGTTTCTTTTCTAAGCAAACTACTTTAGAAATGAAACGATTCTACGAAGTTGTGCACTGTTTTAGACTACACCAACCAGGAAAGTTTCAACTGCTGCATTCAACCATCTTCGTAGGAAAGCAACTCATTACGAGAACAGAACTAGCTTATTTCACACAGTACATTGTTCAGGCAATGAAGGTGTATGTTTTCTAAGCAAACTACTTTAGAAATGAAACGAATCTACTAAGTGGTGCATCTTGTGAGATTACACAAACCAGAAAAATATCAACTTGCTGCAATCAACCGCCTTTGTAGGAAAGCAACTCATTCCAAGAACAGAACTAGCTTACTTCACACAGTACATTGTTTGGCAATGAAGGTGTTTGTTTTCTAAGCAAACTACTTTAGAAATAAAATGATTCTAGTAAGTTGTACAACTTGTTAGATTACACCCACCAGGAAAGTTTCAACTTGCTGCACTCAACGGTCTTCGTAGGAAAGCAACTCAATCCAAGAACAGAACTAGCTTACTTCACTCACTACATTGTTCCGCAATGAAGCTGTTTGTTTTCTAAGCAAACTACATTAGAAATGACACGAATCTACTAAGTTGTACATCTTGTTCGATCACACCAACCAGGAAACTTTCAACTTGCTGCACTCAACCGTCTTCGTAGGAAAGCAAGTCATTCAGAGAACAGAACTAGGTGATTTCACTCAGTATATTGTTCGGCAATGAAAGTGTTTTCTAAGCAAACTACTTGAGAAATGAAACGAATCTACTAAGTTGGGTATCTTGTTAGATTTAGAAACCAGGAAAGTTTCAACTTGCTGCATTCAAGGGTCTTCGTAGGAAAGCAACTCATTCCGAGAACAGAACTAGCTTACTTTACACACTGCAGTGTTCGGCCATGAAGGTGTTTGTTTTCTAAGCAAACTACTTTAGAAATGAAACGAATCTTCGAAGTTATGCAACCTGTTAGATCACACAATGCAGGAAGGTTTCAACTTGCTGCACTCAACTGTCTTCTTAGGAAAGCAACTCATTCCGAGAACAGATCTAGCTTACTTCACACAATACAGTGTTTGGCCATGAAGGTGTCTGTTTTCTAAGCAAACTCCATTAGAAATGAAACGATTCTCTTAAGTTGTGCACCTTTTTAGATTACATCAACCAGCAAAGTTTCAACTTGCTCCATTCAACGGCCTTCATAATAAAGCAACTCATTCCGAGAACAGAACTAGCTTATTTCACATAGTACATTGTTTGGCAACGAAAGCGTTTGTTTTCTAAGCAAACTACTTTAGAAATGAAATGAATCTAATAAGTTGTGCATCTTGTTATACTACACCAACCAGGAACGTTTCAACTTGCTGCGTACAACCGTCTTCGTAGGAAAGCAACTCACTCCGAGAACAGAACTACATTATTTCACACAGTACATTGTTCGGCAATCAAGGTGTTTGTTTTCTAAGCAAACTACTTTAGAAATGAAATGATTGTACTAAGTTGTGCACCTTGTTAGATTACACCAACCAGGAAAGTTTCAACTTGCTGCACTCAACCATCCTCGTAGGAAAGCAACTCATCCCGAGAACAGAACTAGCTTACTTCACACACTACAGTGTTTGGCCATGAAGGTGTTTGTTATCTTAGGAAACTACTTCAGAAATGAAACGAATCTACTAAGTTGTGCATCTTGTTATATTACATGAACCACGAAACTTTCAACTTGCTATACTCAACTGTCTTCATAGGAAAGCAACTAATTCCGAGAAAAGAACTAGCTTATTTCACACAGTATATTCTTCGGCAATGAAAGTGGTTTGTAAGGAAACTGCTTTAGAAGTGAAATGAATCAATTCACTTGGGCATCTTGTTAGATTTACAAACCAGGAAAGTTTCAACTTGCTGCATTCAACCGTCTTCGTAGGAAAGTAACTCATTCCGAGAACAGAACTAGCTTACTTCACACAGTACATTCCTCGGCAATGAAGGTGTTTGTTTTCTAAGCAAACTACTTTAGAAATGAAACGATTCTACTAAGTTGTGCAATGTGTTAGATTACACCAACCACGAAAGTTTCAACTTGCTGCAATCAACCGTCTTCGTAGTAAAACAACTCATTCTGAGAACAGAACTAGCTCACTTCACTCACTGCATTGTTCTGTAATCAAGGTGTTTGTTTTCTAAGCAAACTGCTTTAGAAATGAAACGAATCTACTAAGCTGTGCATCTTGTGAGATTACACAAACCAGAAAACTTTCAACTTGCTGCACTCAACCGTCTTCGTAGGAAAGCAAGTCAATCTAAGAACAGAACTAGCTTACTTCACTCACTACATTGTTCTGCAATGAAGGTTTTTGTTTTCTAAGCAAACTACATTAGAAATGAAACGAATGTACTAAGTTGTACATCTTCTCAGATTACACCGACCAGGAAACATTCAACTTGCTGCACTCAATCGTATTCGGAGGAAATCAAGTCATTCCAAGAACAGAACTAGCTTACTTCACACAGTATATTGTTGGGCAATGAAGGTGTTTGTTTTCTAAGCCATCTGCTTTAGAAATGAAACGATTCTACTAAATTGTGCACCTTGTTAGATTACACCAACCAAGAAAGTTTCAACTTGCTGCACTCAAACGTCCTTGTAGGAAACCAACTCAATCCGAGAACAGTACTAGCTTACTTCACACAGTACATTGTTCGGCAATGAAGGTGTTTGTTTTCTAAGCAAACTGCTTTAGAAATGAAACTATTCTACTAAGTTGTGCAACTTGTTTTATTACACCATCCAGGAAAGTTTCAACTTGCTGCACTCAACAGTCTTCGTAGGAAAGCAACTCATTCGAGAACAGAACTAGCTTACTTCACAAACCACAGTGTTTGGCCATGAAGGTGTTTGTTTTCTAAGTAAACTACTTTAAATGAAACGATCCTGCTAAGTTTGCACCTTGATACATTAAACCAACCAGGAATGTTTCAACTTCCTGGACTCAACCGTCCTCATAGGAAAGCAACTCATTCCAAGAACAGAACTAGCTTACTTCTCTCACTACATTGTTCTGTAATTAAGGTGTTTGTTTTTTAAGCAAACTACTTTAGAAATGAAACGATGCTACTAAGTTGTGCATCATGTTAGATTACACAAACCAGGAAAGTTTCAACTTGCTGCATTCAACCATCTTCGTAGGAAAGCAACTCTTCAGAGAACAGAACTAGCTTAAATCACACATTCCATTGTTTGGCAATGAAGGTGTTTGTTTTCTAAGCAAACAACTTTAGAAATGAAATGATTGTACTAAGTTATTCAAATTGTTAGATAAACCAACCAGGAAAGTTACAACTTGCTGCACTAAACCATCTTCCTAGGAAAGCAACTCATTCCGAGAACAGAACTAGCTCATTTGACACAGTACAGTGTTCGGCAATAAAGGTGTTTGTTTTCTAAGCAAACTAATTTAGAAATGAAATGAATCTACTAAGTTGTGCATCTTATTAGATTACAGAAACTAGAAAACTTTCAACTTTCTGCACTCAACTGTCTTCTTAGGAAAGGAAATCATTCTGAAAAGAGAACAAGCTTATTTCACACCTTACATTGTTCGTAAATGAAGGTGTTTGTTTTCTAAGCAAACTACTTTAGAAATGAAACGATTCTAATAAGTTGTGCATCTTGTTAGCTTATACAAACAAGGAACGTTTCACCTTGCTGCACTCAACCGTGTTCGTAGTAAAGCAACTCATTCCGACAACAAAACTAGCTTATTTCACACAGTATATTGTTCGGCAATAAAAGTGTTTTCTAAGCAAAGTGCTTTAGAAATGAAATTAATCTACTAAGTTGTGCACCTTCTTAGATTACACCAACCAGGAAAGACTCAACTTGATGCACTCAACCGTCTTCTTAGGAAATCAACTCATTCCGAGAACAGAACTAGCTTACAACAAACACTACAGTGTTTGGCCATGAAGGTGTTTGTTTTCTACGCAAACTGCATTACAAATGAAACGAATGTACTAAGTTGTGCAACTTGCTAGATTACACAAACCAGGAAAGTATCAACTTGCTTCACTCAACCGTCTTCGTCGGAAAGCAACTCATTCCGAGAACAGAACTAGCTTATTTGACACAGTACTGTGTTCGACAATGAAGGTGTTTGTTTTCTAAGCAAACTACTTTAGAAATGAAATGATTCTACTAGGTTGTGCAACTTGTTAGATTACACCAACCAGGAAAGTTTCAACTTGCTGCACTCCACACCATCCTCGTAGGAAAGCAACTCATTCTGAGAACAGAACTAGCTTATTTCACACAATACAGTGTTCGGCAAAGAAGCTGTTCATTTTCTAACCAAACTACTTTAGAAATGAAACGAACCTACTAAGTTGTGGATCTTGTTAGATTACACAAACCAGGAAAGTTTCAACTTGCTGCACTCAACCGTCTTTGTAGGAAAGCAACTCATTCCGAGAACAGAACTAGCTTACTTCACACACTAAATTGTTCTGTAATGAAGGTATTTGTTACCTAAGCAAACTACTTTAGAAATGAAACGAATATACTAAGTTGTGCATCTTGTTAGATTACACAAACCAGGAAAGTTTCAACTTGCTGCACTCAATAGTCTTTGTAGGAAAGCCACTCATTTCGAGAACAGAATCAGCTTATTGGACACAGTACATTGTTTGGCAATGAAGGTGTTTGTTTTCTAAGCAAACTACTTTCGAAATGAAATGATTCTACTGTGTTGGGCATCTTGTTAGATTACACAAACCAGGAAAGTCTAAACTTGCGGCACAAAACCGTCTTCGTAGGAAAGCAACTCATTCCGAGAAGAGAAATAGCTTATTTTAACCAGTACATTGTTGGGCAATGAAGGTGTTTGTTTTCTAAGCAAACTACTTTATAAATGGAACGACACTACTAATTTGTGAACCTTGTTAGATTACACAAACCAGAAAACTTTCAACTTGTTGCACGCAATCGTCCTCTTCGGAAAGCAACTCATTCCGAGAAGAGAACTAGCTAACTTCATACACTACAGTGTTCGGCCATGAAGGTGTTTTCTAAGGAAACAACATTAGAAATGAAACATTATACTAAGATGTGCATCTTGTTAGATTACACCAACCAGGAAAGTTTCAACTTGCTGCACTCGTCTTCTTAGGAAAGAAAATCATTCCGAGAACAGAACTAGCTTGTTTCACACAGTATATTGTTTGGCAATGAAAGTGGTTTCTAATCAAACTCCTTTAGAAATGAAACGAATCTCCTAAGTTGGGCATCTTGTTAGATTACACAAACCAGGAAAATTTCAACTTGCTGCATTCAACTGTCTTCTTAGGAAAGCAACTGTTTCTGAGAACAGAACTAGCTTACGTCACAAACTACAGTGTTTGGGCATGAAGGTGTTTGTCTTCTAAGCAAACTACTTTAGAAATGTAACGAGTCTGCTAAGCTGTGCACCTTGTTAGATTACACCAACCAGGAAAGTTTCAACTTGCTGCACTCAACCGTCTTCCTAGGAAAGCAATTCATTCCGAGAACAGAACTAGGTTACATCACACACTACAATGTTTGGCCAGGAAGTTCTTTGTTTTCTAAGCAAAATACTTTAGAAATGAAGTGAATCTACTAAGTTGTGGAACTTCTTAGATTACACCAACCAGTAAAGTATCAACTTGCTGCACTCAATCGTCTTCGTAGGAAAGCAACTCATTCCGAGAACAGAACTAGCTAACTTCACACACTACAGTGTTTGGCCATGAAGGTGTTTGGTTTCCACGCAAACTACTTTAGAAATGAAGTGCGTCTACTAAGTTGTGCATCTTGTTAGATTACAGAAATCAGAAAACATTCAACTTTCTGCACTCAACTATCTTCTTAGGAAAGCACAACTCATTCCGAGAACAGAACTAGCTTATTTCACACAGAACACTGTTCAGCTACGAAAGTGTTTGTTTTCTAAGCAAACGACTTAGAAATGAAACGAATCTACTAAGTTGTGAATCTTGTTAGATTACACAAACCAGTAAAGTTTCAAAATGCTTCACTCTACTGTCTTCGTAGGAAATCAACTCTCTCTGTGATCAGAACAAGCTTATTTCACACATTACATTGCTCATAAATGAAGGTGTTTGTTTGCTAAGCACTCTACTTTAGAAATGAAACGAATCTACTAAGTTGTGCATATTGTTAGATTACACAAACCAGGAACGTTTCAACTTGCTGCATTCAACCATCTTCGTAGGAAAGCAACTCATTCCGAGAACAGAACTAGCTTATTTCACACCTTACATTGTTCAGAAATGAAGGTGTTTGTTTTCCAAGCAAACTGCTGTAGAAATGAAACGATTCTACTAAGTTGTGCATCTTGTTACATTACACAAACCAGGAACGTTTTAACTTGCTGCACTCAACCGTCCTCGTAGGAAAGCAGCTGATTCCGAGAAGAGAACAAGCTTATTTCACACAGTACAGTGTTCGGCAATGAAGGCGTATGTTTTCTAAGCAAACTATTTTAGAAATAAAACGAATGTACTAAGTTGTGCATCTTGTTAGATTACACCAACGACGAATGATTCAACTTGCTGCACTCAACCAACCGTCTTCGTAGGAAAGCAACTCATTCTGAGAACAGAACTAGCTTACTTCACTCACTACATTGTCCCGTTATGAAGGATTTTGTTTTCTAAGTAAACACATTTAGAAATGAAATGAATCTAATAAGTTGTGTATCTTGTAAGATTTCACAAACCAGGAAAGTTTCAACTTGCTGCATTCAACCGTCTTCGTTGGAAAGCAACTCATTCCGAGAACAGAACTAGCTCACTACATACAGTACATTGTTCGGGAATGAAGCTGTCTGTCTTCTACGCAAACTACTTTAGAAATGAAACGATTCTACTAAGTTGTGCATCTGGTAGGATTACACCAACCAGGAAAGTTTCAACTTGCTGCACTCAACAGTCTTCGTAGGAAAGCAAATCATTCTGAGAACAGAACTAGCTTACTTCACTCACTACAGTGTTTGGCCATGAAGGTGTTTGTTTTCTAAGCGAACTGCTTTAGAAATGAAACGAATCTACTAAGTTGTGTATCTTATTAGATTACAGAAACCAGAAAACTTTCAACTTTCTGAACTCAACCCTCTTCTTAGGAAAACAACTCATTCCGATAACAGAACTAGTTTACTTCACACACTACAGTGTTTGGCCATGAAGGTGTTTGTTTTGTAAGCAAACTACATTAGAAATGAAATGAATCTAGTAAGTTGTGCAACTTTTAGATTACACCAACTAGGAAAGTATCAACTTGCTCCAATCAACCGTCTTCGTAGGAAAGCAACTCATTACGAGAACAGAACTAGCTTATTTCACACAGTACAGTTTTAGGCAATAAAGGTGTTTGTTTTCTAATCAAACTACTTTAGAAATGAAATGAAACTACGAAGTTGTGCACCTTGTTTGATTACACCAACCAGGAAAGGTTCTTTTTGCTGCACTCAACCGTCTTCGTAGGAAAGCAACTCATTCTGAGAACAGAACTAGCTTGTTTGACACAGTACAGTGTTTGGCAATGAAGGTGTTTGTTTTTCTAAGAAAACTACTTTAGAAATGAAACGAATCTACTAAGTTGTGCATCTTGTTAGATTCCAGAAACCAGAAAACTTTTAACTTTCTGCACTAAACTGTCTTCTTAGGAAATCAACTCATTCTGAGAAGAGAAATAGCTTATTTTATACAGTACAGTTTTGGCAATGAAAGTGTTTGTTTTCTAAGCAAACTACTTTAGAAATTAAACAAATCTATTAAGTTCTGCATTTTGTTAGATTACACAAACCAGGAAAGTTTAAACTTGCTGCACTCAACCGTCTTCGTAGGAAACCAACTCATTCCGAGATCAGAACTAGCTTATTTCACACAGTACAGTGTTTGGCAATGAAGGTGTTTGTTTTCTGAGCAAACTACTTTCGAAATGAAACGAATCTACTAAGTTGTGAATCTTGTTAGGTTACACAAACCAGGAAAGTTTCCACTTGCTGCACTCAACCGTCTTCATATGAAAGCAACTCATTCCAAGTTCAGAACTAGCTTATTTCACACATTACATTGTTCGGAAATGAAGGTGTTAGTTTTCTAAGCAAACTAGAAAGGAAATGATTCTACCAAGTTTTGCATCTTGTTATGTTACCCAAACCAGGAAGTTTCAACTTGCTGCACTCAACCCTCTTCTTCGGAAAGCAACTCATTCCAAGAACAGAATTAACTTACTTCACTAACTACATTGTTCCATAATGAAGGAGTTTGTTTTCTAAGCAAACTACTTTAGAAATGAAATGAATCTACTAAGTTGTGCAACTTGTTAGATTACACAAACCAAGAAAGTTTCAACTTGCTGCATTGAACTGCCATTGTAGGAAAGCAACTCATTCCAAGAATAGAACTAGTTTTCTTGACACACTGTAGCAAACTACTTTAGAAATGAAACGAATCTACTAAGTTGTGCAACTTGTTAGATTACACCAACCAGGAAATTATCCACTTGCTACACTCAACCGTCTTCGTAGGAAAGCAACTCATTCCGAGAACAGAACTAGCTTATTTCACACAGTATATTGTTCGGCAATGAAAGTGTTTTATAAGTAAACTACTTTAGAAATGAAACGAAAATACTAAGTTGTGCACCTTGTTAGATTACAGAAACCAGAAAACTTTCAACTTGCTGCACTCAACTATATTCTTAGTAAAGCAACTCATTCTGAGAACAGAACCAGCTTACTTTACACAGTACAGTGTTACGCAATGAAAGTGTTTGTTCTCTAAGTAAACTACTTTAGAAATGAAACGAATATAGTGAGTTGTGCATCTAATTAGATTACACAAACCAGTAACGTTTCAACTTGCATTCAATCGTCTTCATAGGAAAGCAACTCATTCCGACAACAGAACTAGGATATTTCACACAGTACATTATTTGGCAATGAACATGTTTGTTTTCTAAGAAAACTACTATAGAAATGAAACGGTTCTACTAAATTGTGCACCTTGTTAGATTACACAAACCAGGAAAGTTTCAACTTGCTGCACTCAACCGTCTTCGTAGGAAAGCAACTCATTCCGAGAACAGAAATATCTTATTTCACACAGTACATTGTTGGAAATGAAGATGTTTGTTTTCTAAGCAAACTCCTATAGAAATGAAACGATTCTACTAAATTGTGCATCTTGTTAGATTACACAAACCAGGAAACTTTCAACTTGCTGCACTCAACCGTCTTCATAGGAAGCAACTCATTCCGAGAACAGAACTAGCTTACTTCACACACTACAGTGTTCTGGCATGAAGGTGATTGTTTTCTAAGCAAACTACTTTAGAAATGAAACGAATGTTTTAAGTTGTGCACCTTGTTTGATGACACCAACCAGGAAAGTTTCTACTTGCTGCATTCAATCGTCTTCGTAGGAAAGCAACTCATTCCGAGATCAGAACTAGCTTATTTCACACATTACATTGTTAGGAAATGAAGATGTTTGTTTTCTAAACAAACTTCTTTAGAAATGAAACCATTCTACTAGTTTGTGAATCTTGGTAGATTACACCAACCAGGAAAGTTTCAACTTGCTGCACTCAACCATCTTTGTGGGAAAACAACTCATTCCGAGAACAGAACTAGCTTATTTCACACAGTATATTGTTAGGCAATGAAGGTGTTTGTTTTCTAAGCAAACTACTTTAGAAACGAAACGAATATACTAAGTTGTGCATCTTGTTAGATTACACCAACCAGGAAAATTTCAACTAGCTGCACTCAACGGTCTTCGTAGGAAAGGAAGTCATTCTGAGAACAGAACTAGCTTACTTCACACAATACATTATTCTGCAATGAAGGTGTTTGTTTTCTAAGGAAACTACTTTGGAAATGAAATGATTCTACTAAGCTGTGCAACTTCTTAGATTACACAAACCAAGAAAGTTTCAACTTGCTGCACTCAACCGTATTCATAGGAAGGCAACTCATTCCGTGAACAGAACTATCTTATTTCACACAGTACAGTGTTCGGCTATGAAGGTGTTTGTTTTCTAAGCAAACTACTTTAGAAGTGAAATGAGTCTACGAAATTGTCCATCTTGTTAGATTACAGAAACCAGAAATCTTTCAACTTGCTGCACTCTACTTTCTTCTTAGGAAAGCAACTCATTCCGACAACAGAACTAGCTTATTTCACACAGTACAGTGTTTGGCAATGAAGGATTTTGTTTTCTAAGCAAACTACTTTAGAAATGAAATGAATCTTCTAAATTGGGCATCTTGTTACATTACACAAACCAGGAAAATTTCATCTTGCTTCCCTCAACCATCCTCGTAGGAAAGCAACTCATTCCTAGAACAGAACTAGATTATTTCACACAGTAGAGTGTTCGGCAACGAAGGTGTTTGTTTTCTAAGTAAACTACTTTAGAAATGAATTAAATCTACTAAATTGTGCAACTTTTTATATTACACCAACCAGGTGCACTGAACCATCTTTGTAGGAAAGCCACTCATTCTGAGAACCGAATTAGCTTATTTCACACAGTACAGTGTTCAGCAAATAAAGTGTTTGTTTTCTAAGCAAACTACTTTAGAAATGAAACGAATCTAATAAGTTGTGCATCTTGTTAGTTTACACCAACCAGGAATGTTTCAAATTGCTACACTCAACCGTCTTCTTAGGAAAGCAACTCATTCCGGGAACAGAGCTAGCTTACTTCACTGCCTACATTGTTCTGTAATGAAGGTGTTTATTTCCTAAGCAAACTACTTTATAAATGAAACGATTCTACTAAATTGTGCGTCATGTTAGATTACAGAAACCAGAAAACTTTCAACTTTCTGCACTCAACTGTCTTCTTAGGAAACCAACTTATTCCGAGAACAGAACTAGCTTATTTCACACAGTACAGTGTTCAGAAACAAAAGTGTTTGTTTTCTAAGCGAACTACTTTAGAAATGAAACGAATCTACTAAGTTGTGCATCTTGTTAGACTACACAAACCAGGAAAGTTTTAACTTGCTACACTCAACTGTCCTCGTAGGAAAGCAACTAATTCCGAGAACAGAACTAGCTTACTTCACACATTACAGTGTTTGGCCATAAAGGTGTTTCTTTAGTAAGGAAACTACTTTAGGAATGAAAAGAATCTACTACATTGTACATCTTGTTAGATTACACAAACCAGGAAAGTTTCAACTTGCTGCACTCAACTGTCTTCTTAGGAAAGCAACTCATTCCGAGAACAGAACTAGCTTATTTCACACAGTACAGTGTTCGGCAGCAAAAGTGTTTGTTTTTGAAGCAACCTGCTTTAGAAATGAAACGAATTTCATAAGTTGTGCATCTTGTTAGATTACACAAACTAGGAAAGTTTCAACTTGCTGCACTCAACTGTCTTCGTAGGAAAGCAACTCATTCCGAGAACAGAACTAGCTGACTTCACACAATACATTGTTCGGCAATGAAGGGGTTTGTTTTCGAAGCAAATTACATTAGAAATAAAACGATTCTACTATGTTGTGCAACTTGTTAGATTACACCAACCAAGAAAGTTTCAACTTGCTGCACTGAACCGTCTTCGTAGGAAAGCAACTCATTCTGAGAACAGAACTACCTTATTTCATACAGTACAGTGTTTGGCAATGAAGGTCTTTGTTTGCTAAGCAAACTACATTAGAAATGAAACAAATGTACTAAGTTGTGCATCTTGTTAGATTACAGAAACCAGAAAACTTTCACCTTGCTGCACTCAACTGTCTTCTTAGGAAAGCAACTCATTCCGAGAAGAGAACTAGCTTTTTTCACACCGTACAGTTTTCGGCAAAAAAAAGTGTTTGTTTTCTAAGCAAATTACCTTAGAAATAAAACGAATCTAACAAGTTGTGCATCTTGTGAGATTACACAAACCAGGGAAGTTTCAACTTGCTTCACTCAACCGTCTACGTAGGAAAGCAACTCATTCCAAGGACAGAACTAGCTTATTTGACAAAGTACATTGTTGGGCAATAAAGGTAGTTTTTTTCTAAGCAAACTACTTTAGAAATGAAACGATTCTACTAAGTTGTGCATCTTGTTAGTTTGCACCAACCAGGAAAGTTTCAACTTGCTGCACTCAACCGTCTTCTTAGGAAAGCAACTCATACCAAGAACAGAACTAGCTTATTTCACACAGTACAGTGTTGGGCAACGAAAGTGTTTGTTTTCTAAGTAAACTACTTTAGAAATGAAATGAATATGATAAGTTGTGCACCTTATTAGATTACACAAACCAGGAAAGATTCAACTTGCTGCATTCAACCGTCTTCATAGGAAAGCAACTCAATCCAAGAACAGAACTAGATCACTGCACAAAGTATATTGTTCGGCAAGGAACGTGTTTGTTTTCTAAGCAAACTACTTTAGAAATGAAACCAATCTACTAAGATGTGCATCTTCTTAGATTACAGAAACCAAAATCTTTCAACTTCCTGCACTCAACTGTCTTCTTAGGAAAGCAGCTCATTACGAGAACAGAACTAGCTTATTTCACACATTACATTGTTCAGAAATGAAGGTGATCATTTTTTAAGCAAACTACTTTAGCAATGAAACGATTCTACTAAGTTGTGCATCTTGTGAAATTACACAAACCATGAAAGTTTCAACTTGCTGCACTCAACCGTCTTCATATGAAAGCAACTCATTCCGAGAACAGATCTAGCTTATTTCACAGAGTACAGTGTTTGGCAATGAAGGTGGATGTTTTCTAACCAAACTACTTTACAAATGAAACGATACTACTAAGTTGTGCATCTTGTTAATTTACACAAACCATGAAAGTTTCACCTTGCAGCACTGAACCGTCTTCTTAGGAAAGCAAGTCATTCCGAGAATAGAAGTAGCTTGCTTCACACGCTACAGAGTCCCATAATGATGGTGTTTGTTTTCTAAGCAAACTACTTTAGAAATGAAACGAATCTACTAAGTTGTGCATCTTGTTAGATTACACAAACCAGGAAAGTTTCAACTTGCTGCATTCAACTGTCTTGGTAGGAAAGCAACTCATTCCAAGAACAGAACTAGCTTATTTCACACAGTACATTGTTTGGGAATGAAGGTGTTTGTTTTCTAAGCAAACTACTTTAGAAATGAAACGATTCTACTAAGTTGTGCATCTTGTTAGATTACACCAACCAGGAAAGTTTCAACTTGCTGCACTCAACCGTCTTTGCAGGAAAGCAACTCCTTCCGAGAACAGAACTAGCTTATTTCACACAGTACAGTGTTGGGCAATGAAGGTGTTTGTTTTCTAACCAAACTACTTTAGAAATGAAATGATTCTACTAAGTTGTGCATCTTGTTAGATTACACCAAACCAGGAAAGTTTCAACTTGCTGCACTTCTTTGTAGGGGAGAACAGAAGGTACATTGTTCGGAAATGAAGGTGTTTGTTTTCTAAGAAAACTACTTTAGAAATGAAACCAATCTACTAAGTTGTGCATCTTGTTAGATTACACAACCAGGAAAGTTTCAACTTGCTGCACTCAACTGTCTTCTTAGGAAAGCAACTCATTCCGAGAACAGAACTAGCTTATTTCACACAGTACATTGTTCAGCAATGAAGGTGTTTGTTTTCTAAGCAAACTACTTTAGAAATGAAACGAATCTACTAAGTTGTGCATCTTGTTAGATTACACAAACCAGGAAAGTTTCAACTTGCTGCACTCAACCGTCTTTTAGGAAAGCAACTCATTCCGAGAACAGAACTAGCTTATTTCACACAGTACAGTGTTTGGCAATGAAGGTGTTTGTTTTCTAACCAAACTACTTTACAAATGAAATGAATCTACTAAGTTGTGCATCTTGTTAGATTACACAAACCAGGAAAGTTTCAACTTGCTGCACTCAACCGTCTTCTTAGGAAAGCAACTCATTCCGAGAACAGAACTAGCTTATTTCACACACTACAGTGTTTGGCCATGAAGGTGTTTGTTTTCTAAACAAACTACTTTTAGAAATGAAATGAATCTACTAAGTTGTGCATCTTGTTAGATTACACAAACCAGGAAAGTTTCAACTTGCTGCACTCAACGTCTTGGTAGGAAAGCAACTCATTCCGAGAACAGAACTAGCTTATTTCACACAGTACATTGTTTGGAAATGAAGGTGTTTGTTTTCTAAGAAAACTACTTTAGAAATGAAACGAATCTACTAAGTTGTGCATCTTGTTAGATTACACCAACCAGGAAAGTTTCAACTTGCTGCACTCAACCATCTTCATAGGAAAGCAACTCATTCCGAGAACAGAACTAGCTTATTTCACACAATACATTATTCTGCAATGAAGGTGTTTGTTTTCTAACCAAACTACTTTAGAAATGAAATGAATTCTACTAAGTTGTGCATCTTGTTAGATTACACCAAACCAAGAAATTTCAACTTGCTGCACTCAACTGTCTTCTTAGGAAAGCAACTCATTCCGAGATCAGAACTAACTTATTTCACACAGTACATTGTTGGCAATGAAGGTGTTTGTTTTCTAAGAAAATTACTTTAGAAATGAAACGAATCTACTGAGTTGTGTATCTTGTTCGATTACACAGACCAGGAAAGTTTCAACTTGCTGCATTCAACCGTCTTCATAGGAAAGCAACTCATCCGAGAACAGAATTACCTTACTTCACACAGTACATTGTTCGGCAATGAAGGGGTTTGTTTTCTAAGCAAACTACTTTAGAAATGCAACGAATCTACTAAGTTGAACATTTTGTTAGATTTAAAAACCAGGAAAGTTTCAACTTCTTGCACTCAACCGTCTTCTTAGGAAAGCAACTCATTCCGAGAACAGGGCTAGCTTACTCCACACACTACAGTGTTTCACCATGAAGGTGTTTGTTTTCTATACAAACTGCTTTACAAATGAAATGAATCTACTAAGTTGTGCACCTTGTTAGATCACACCAAAGAGGAAAGATTCACCTTGATGCACTCAACCGTCTTCTTAGGAAAGCAACTCATTCCGAGAAGAGAAATAGCTTACTTCACACACTACAGTGATTGGCCATGAAGTTGTTCGTTTTCTAAGCAAACTACTTTAGAAATGAAATGAATCTGCTACTAAGTTGTGCATCTTGTTAGTTTACACCAACCAAGAAAGTTTCAACTTGCTGCACTCAACCTTCTTCGTAGGAAAGCAACTCATTCCGAGAACATAACTAGCTTTTTTCACACAGTACATTGTTCGGCAATTAAGGTGTTTGTATTCTAAGCCAACTACTTTAGAAACGAAACGAATCTACTAAGTGGTGCATCTTGTTAGATTACACCAACCAGGAAATTTCAACTTGCTGCACCAAACCATCTTCATAGGAACGCAAATCATTCCTAGAATAGAACTTGCTTACTTCACACACTAGGGTGTTGGGCCATGAAGGTGTTTGTTTTGTAAACAAACTACTTTAGAAATGAAACGAATCTACTAAGTTGTGCAACTTGTTAGATGACAGAAACCAGAAAACTTTCAACTTTCTGCACTCAACTGTCTTTTTGCAAAGCAACTCATACCGAGAACAGAACTTGCTTATTTCACACAGTACATTATTCGGCAACGAAAGTGTTTGTTTTCTAAGCAAACTACTTTAGCAATTAAATGAATCTAATAAGTTTTGCATCTTGTTAGATTACACAAACCATGAAAGGTTCACCTTGCTGCATTCAACCGTCCTCATAGGAAAGCAACTCATTCCGAGAAAAAAACTAGCTTACTTCACACACTACAGTGTCTGGCCATGAAGGTGTTTGTTTTCTCAGCAAACTACTTTAGAAATGAAACGATTCTACTAAGTTGTGCAACTAGTTAGATTACACCAAGCAGGTAATTTTCAACTTGCTGCACTCCACCGTCTTCATAGGAAAGCAACTCATTCCAAAAACAGAACTAGCTTATTTCACACCTTACGTTGTTCGGAAATGAAGGTGTTTGTTTTCCAAGCAAACTACTTTAGAAATCAAACGGTTCTACTACGTTATGCATCTTGTTAGATTACACAAACCAGGAATGTTTCAACTTGCTGCACTCAACCATCTTCGTTGAAAAGCAACTCATTCCGAGAACAGACCTAGCTTATTTCACACAGTACAGTGTTGGGCAATGAAGGTGTATGTTTTCTAAGCAAACTACTTTAGAAATGAAACAATTCTACTAAGTTGGGCATCTTGTTAGATTACATAAACCAGGAAAGTTTCAACTTGCTGCATTCAACATTCTTCTTAGGAAATCAACTCATTCCGAGAAGAGAAGTAGCTTACTTCACACACTACAGTGTTTCACCATGAATGTGTTTGGCTTCAAAGCAAACTACTTTAGAAATGAAACAAATCTACTAAGTTGTACAACGTGTTAGATTACACCAACCAGGAAAGTATCAACTTGCTGACTCAACTGTCTTCGTAGGAAAGCAACTCATTCCGAGAACAGAACTAGCTTATTTGACACAGTACAGTGTTGGGCAATGAAGGAGTTTGTTTTCTAAACAAACTATTTTAGAAATGAAACGAATCTACTAAGTTGTGCATCTTGTTAGATTACAGAAACCAGAAAAATTTCAACTTTCTGCACACAACTCTCTTCTTAGGAAAGCACAACTCATTCCAACAACAGAACTAGCTTATTTCACACAGTATAGTGTTCGGCAATGAAAGTGTTTGTTTTCTAAGCAAACTATTTGAGAAATGAAACGAACCTAAAAAGTTGTGCATCTTGTTACATTACACAAACCAGGGAAGTTTCAACTTAGTGCATTCAAAGGTCTTCGTAGGAAAGCAACTCATTCCGAGAAAACAACTAGCTTACTTCACACAGTACATTGTTCGGCAATGAATGTGTTTGTTTTCTAAGCAAACTACTTTAGAAATGAAATGATTCTACTAACTTG
The DNA here is from genome assembly GCA_036365145.1 of Orientallactaga sibirica. Lineage (NCBI taxonomy): Eukaryota > Metazoa > Chordata > Mammalia > Rodentia > Dipodidae > Orientallactaga > Orientallactaga sibirica. The sequence continues at coordinate 19,043 of JAEOAD010002537.1, forward strand.
TGCAACTTTTTAGATTACACCAGCCAGGAAAGTTTCAACTTGCTGCACTGAACTGTGTTCGTAGGAAAGCAAATCATTCTGAGAACAGAAGTAGCTTATTTCACACAGTACAGTGTTCGGCAATGAAGGTGTTTGTTTTCAAAGCAAACTACTTTAGAAATGAAACGATTCTACTAAGTTGTTCATCTTGTTAGATTACACCACGAGGAAAGTTTCAAGTTGCTGCACTCAACCACCTTCTTAGGGAAGCAACTCATTCCGAGAACTGAACTAGCTAACTTCACACACTACAGTGTTTGGCCATGAAGGTGTTTGTTTTCTAAGCAAATTATTTTAGAAATGAAATGAATCTACCAAGTTGTGCATCTTGTTAGATTACAGAAACCAGAAACCTTTCAACTTTCTGCACTCAACTGTCTTCTTAGGAAAGCAACTCATTCCGAGAACAGAACTAGCTTATTTCACACAGAACAGTGTTAGGCAATGAAAATGTTTGTTTTCTAAGCAAACTACTTTTGAAATGAAATGATTCTACTAAGTTGTGCACCTTGTTAAATTACACCCACCAGGAAAGTTTCAACTTGCTGCACTCAACTGTCCTCATGGGAAAGCAACTCATTCGAGGAACAGAACTAGCTCACTTTACACAGTACAGTGTTTCACCATGAAGGTGTTTCTTTTCTCATCAAACTATTTTAGAAATGAAACGAATCTACTAAGTTGTGCATCTTGTTAGATTTCAACAACCAGGAAACTTTCAACTTGTTGCACTCAACCGTCTTCATAGGAAATCAACTCATTCCGAGAACAGAACTAGCTTATTTCACACCTTACATTGTTCGGAAATTAAGGTGTTTGTTTTCCAAGCAAACTACTTTAGAAATGAAACGAATCTACTAAGTTGTGCATCTTGTTAGATTACACAAACCAGGAAAGTTTCAAGTTGCTGCATTCTACCATCTCCTTTTAGGATAGCAACTCATTCCGAGAACAGAACCAGCTTACTTCACACACTACAGTGTTTGGCCATAAAGGTGTTTGTTTTCTAAGCAAACTACTTTAGAAATGAAAGGAATCTACTAAGTTGTGCATCTTGTTAGATTACACCAACCAGGAAAGTTTCAACTTGCTGCACTCAACCGTCTTCTTAGGAAAGCAACTCATTCCGAGAGCAGAACTAGCTTATTTCACTCACTACATTGTCCCGTAATGAAGGAGTTTGTTTTCTAAGAAACGACTTTAGAAATGAAACGAATCTACTAAGTTGTGCATCTTGCAAGATTACACAAACCAGAAACATTTCAACTTGCTGCACTCAACCGTCTTCATGGGAAAGCAACTCATTCCAAGAACAGAACCAGCTTACTTCACTGACTACAGTGTTTGGCCATGAAGGTGTTTGTTTTCTAAGCAAAATACTTGAGAAAAGAAATGAATCTACTAAGTTGTGCATCTTGTTAGATTTCAAACCAGAAAGTTTCAACTTGCACTCAACTGTCTTCTTAGGAAAGCAACTCATTCAAGAACAGAACTAGCTTATTTCACACACTTACAGTGTTCAAGGTGTTTGTTTTCTAAGCAAACTACTTTAGAAATGAAATGAATCTACTAAGTTGTGCATCTTGTTAGATTACACAAACCAGGAAAGTTTCAACTTGCTGCACTCAACCGTCTTCTTAGGAAAGCAACTCATTCCGAGAACAGAACCAGCTTATTTCACACAGTACAGTGTTTGGCAATGAAGGTGTTTGTTTTCTAAGCAAACTACTTTAGAAAAAGTTCTACTAAGTTGTGCATCTTGTTAGATTCACAAACCAGGAAAGTTTCAACTTTGCTGCACTCAACCGTCTTCTTAAAAGCAACTCATTCGAGAACAGAAAGCTTGTGGATCTTGTTAATGAAGTGTGTTTGTTTTCTAAGCAAACCTTTAGAAATGAAAAATTACTAAGTTGTGCATCTTGTTAGATTACACAAACCAGGAAAGTTTCAACTTGCTGCACTCAACCGTCTTCTTAGGAAAGCAACTCATTCCGAGAACAGAACTAGCTTACTTCATGACTACAGTGTTTGGCCATGAAGGTGTTTGTTTTCTAAGCAAACTACTTTAGAAATGAAATGAATCTACTAAGTTGTGCATCTTGTTAGATTTCAAAAACCAGAAAAGTTTCAACTTTCTGAACTCAAACGTCTTCTTAGGAAAGCAACTCATTCAGAGAACAAAACTAGCTTATTTCACACTTGTTAATGAAGGTGTTTGTTTTCTAACAAACCTTTAGAAAGAAATGAATCTACTAAGTTGTGCATCTTGTTAATTACAACAACCAGGAAAGTTTCAACTTGCTGCACTCAACCGTCTTCATAGGAAAGCAACTCATTCGAGAACAGAACTAGCTTATTATGACACAGTACATTGTTCAGCAATGAAGGTGTTTGTTTTCTAAGCAAACTACTTTAGAAATCAAACGAATCTACTAAGTTGTGCATCTTGTTAGATTACACAAACCAGGAAAGTTTCAACTTGCTGCATTCAACCGTCTTCTTAAGAAAGCAACTCATTCGAGAACATAACTAGCTTATTTCACACAGTACATGTCGGCAATGAAGCTGTTTGTTTTCTAAGCAAATTACATTGAAATGAAGGATTCTACTCAGTTATGCACCTTGTTAGGTTACACCAACCAGGAAAGTTTCAACTTGCTGCACTGAACCGTTCTGGTAGGAAAGCAAACATTCTGAGAACACAACTAGCTTACTTCACACACAACAGTGTTTGGTCATGAAGGTGTTTGTTTTCTAAGCAAACTGCATTAGAAATGAAATGAATCTACTAAGTTGTGCATCGTGTTAGATTACAGAAACCAGAAAACTTTCAACTTTGTGCACTCAACTGTCTACTTCTTAGAAAGCACACCTCATTCCTCGAACAGAACTAGCTTATTTCACACAGTACAGTGTTAGGCAACGAAAGTGTTTGTTTTCTAAGCAAACTACTTTAGAAATGAAACGAATTTACTAAGTTGTGCATCTTGTTAGATTACACAAACCAGGAAAAATTCAACTTGCTGAACTCAACCGTCCGCGTAGGAAAGCAACTCATTCCGAGATCAGAACAAGCTTATTTTACACAGTACTTTGTTCGGCAATGAAAGTGTTAGCTTTCTAAGCAAACTACTTTACAAATGAAACGATTCTACTAAATTATGCACCTTGTTAGATTACACTAACCAGGAAAGTTTCAACTTGCTGCACTCAACCGTCCTCGTAGGAAACCAACACATTCCAAGAACACAACTAGCTTACTTCACACACAACAGTGTTTGGCCATGAAGGTGTTTGTTTTCTAAGCAAACTACTTTAGTAATGAAACATATCTAATAAAGTCTGCATCTTGTTAGATTACACAAACCAGGAAAGTTTCAACTTACTACACTCAACCGTCTTTGTAGGATAGCAACTCATTCCGAGATCAGACTAGCTTATTTCACACATTACATTGCTCGTAAATGAAGGTGTTTGTTTTATAAGCAAACTACTTTAGAAATGAAATGTATCTACCAAGTTGTGTGTCTTGTTAGATTACACAAACCAGGAAAGTTTCAACTTGCTGCATTCAATCGTCTTCGTAGGAAAGCAACTCATTCCGAGAATAGAACGAGCTCAATTCACACAGTACAGTGTTTGGCAATGAAGGTGTTTGTTTTCTAAGCAAACTACTATAGAAATGAAATGATTCTATTAAATTGTGCACCTTGTTAGGTTACATCAACCAGGAAAATTTCAACTTGCTGCACTCAACCATCTTCTTAGGAATGCAACTCATTCCGAGAACAGAACTAGCTTACTTCACACACTACAGTGTTTGGCCATGAAGGTGTTTGTTTTCTAAGCAAACGACTTTAGAAATGAAAGAATCTACTAAGTTGTGCATCTTGTTAGATTACACAAACCAGGAAAGTTTCAACTTGCTGCATTCAAATGTCTTCGTAAGAAAACAACTCATTCCGAGAACAGAACTACCTTTTTCAACACAGTACATTGTTCGGCAATGAAGGTGTTTGTTTTCTACGCAAACTACTTTAGAAATGAAACGATTCTAAGTTGTGCACCTTGTTAGAGTACACCAACCAGGAAAGTTTCAACTTGCTGCACTCAAATGTCCTCATAGGAAAGTAACTCATTCCGAGAACAAAACTAGCTTACTTCACACACTACAATGTTCTGTAATGAAGGTGTTTGTTTATGAAGGAAACTACTTTAAAAATGAAATGATACTACTAAGTTGTACACCTTGTTTGATTACATCAACCAGGAAACTTTCAACTTACTACAATCAACCATCCTCGTAGGAAAGCAATTCGTTCCGACAACAGAACTAGCTTACTTCACACACAACAGTGTTTGGACAAGAAGGTGTTTGTTTTCTAAGCCAACTACTTTAGAAATGAAATGAATCTACTAAGTAGTGCATCTTGTTAGATTACAAAAACCAGGAAAGTTTCAACTGGCTGAACTCAACCGTCTTCATAGGAAAGCAACTCATTCCGACAACAAAACTTCCTTACTTCACTCACTACATTGTCCCGTAATGAAGGTGTTTGTTTTCTAAGCAAACTACTTTAGAAAAGAAATGAATCTACTAAGTTTTGCATCTTCTTAGACTTCACAAACTAGGAAAGTTTCAACTTGCTGCACTCATCCGTGTTCTTAGGAAAGCCCAACTAATTCCAAGAACAGAACTAGCTTATTTCACACAGTACAGTGTTGGGCAATGAAAGTGATTGTTTTCTAAGCAAACTACTTTAGAAATGAAACGAATCTACTAAGTTGTGCATCTTGTTAGATTACACAAACCAGGAAAGTTTCAACTTGCTGCACTCAACCGTCTTCGTTGGAAAGCAACTCATTCTGAGAACAGAACTAGCTTACTTCATACAGTACATGGTTCGGAAATGAAGGTGTCTGTTTTCTAAGGAAACTACTTTAGAAATGAAACGATTCTACTAAGTTGTGCATCTTTTTAGATTACATAAAACAGGAAAGTTTCAACTTGCTGCACTCAACCATCGTCGTAGGAAAGCCACTCATTCCGAGAACAGAACTAGCTTATTTCACACAGTACAGTGTTCGGCAATGAAAGTGTTTGTTTTCTAAGCAAACTAGTTTAGAAATGAAATGAATCTACTAAGTTGTGCATCTTGTTAGATTACAGACCAGAAAACTTTCAACTTTCTGCACTCAACTGTCTTCTTAGAAAAGCAACTCATTCCGAGAACAGAACTAGCTTGTTTCACACAGTACGGTGTTCGGCAATGAAGGTGTTTGTTTTCTAAGCAAACGACTTTAGGAATGAAACGAATCTACTGAGTTGTGCATCTTGTTAGATTACAAAAACCAGAAAACTTTCAACTTTCTGCCCTCAGCTCTCTTCTTAGGAAAGAAACATAGTCAGAGAACCGTACTAGCTTATTTCACACAGTACAGTGTTCGGCAACGAAAGTGTTTGTTTTCTAAGCAAACTACCTTTGAAATGAAACGAATCAAATAAGTTCTGCATCTTGTTAGATTACACAAACCAGGAAAGTTTCAACTTGCTGCATTCAACCGTCTTCGTAGGAAAACAACTCATTCCGAGAACAGAAGTAGATTATGTCACTCACTACATTGTTCCGTAATGAAGGTGTTTTTTTTCTAAGCAAACTACTTTAGAAATGAAATGAATCTACTATGTTGCGCAACTTGTTAGTTTACACCAACCAGGAAAGTTGCAACTTGCTGCCCTGAACCGTCTTCTTAGGAAAGCAACTCATTCTGAGACCAGACCTAGCTTATTTCACACCTTACATTGTTCAGAAATGAAGGTGTTTGTTTTCAAACCAAACTACTTTAGAAATGAAACGATTCTACTAAGTTGTGCATCTTGTTAGATTACACAAACCAGGAAAGTTTGAACTTGCTGCACTCAATAGTCTTTGTAGGAAAGCCACTCATTTCGAGAACAGAGTCAGCTTATTGCACACAGTACATTGTTCGTCAAGGTTGTTAAGGTGTTTGTTTTCTAGGCAAACTACTTTAGAAATGAAACGATTCTAGTAAGTTGTGCAACATGTTAAATTACAGAAACCAGAAAACTTTCAACTTTCTGCACTCAACCGTCTTCTTAGGAAACCAACTTATTCTGAGAACAGTACTAGCTTATTTCACACAGTACAGTGTTCAGAAACAAAAGTGTTTGTTTTCTAAGCGAACTACTTTAGAAATGAAACGAATCTACTAAGTTGTGCATCTTGTTAGATTACACAAACCAGGAAAGTTTCAACTTGCTACACTCAACTGTCCTCGTAGGAAAGCAACTAATTCCGAGAACAGAACTAGCTTACTTTACACAGTACAGTGTTTGGCCATAAAGGTGTTTCTTTAGTAAGGAAACTACTTTAGAAATGAAAAGAACCTACTAAATTGTGCATCTTGTTAGATTACACAAACCAGGAAAGTTTCAACTTGCTGCACTCAACCGTCTTCGTTGGAAAGCAACTCATTCCGAGAACAGAAGTAGCTTCCTTCACTCAGTACATTGTTCTGAAATGAAGGTGTTTGATTTCTAAGCAACCTGCTTTAGAAATGAAACGAATTTCATAAGTTGTGCATCTTGTTGGATTACACAAACTAGGAAAGTTTCAACTTGCTGCATTCAAACGTCTTCATAGGAAAGCAACACATTCCGAGAACAGAACTAGCTGACTTCACACAATACATTGTTCGGCAATGAACGGTTTTGTTTTCAAAGCGAACTACATTAGAAATGAAACGTTTCTACTACTTTGTGCAACTTGTTAGATTACACCAACCAGGAAAGTTTCAACTTGCTGCACTCAACCGTCCTCGTAGGAAAGCAACTCATTCCGAGAACAGAACTAGCTTACTTCACACACTACAGTGATTGGCCATGAAGTTGTTCATTTTCTAAGCAAACTACTTTAGAAATGAAATGAATCTGCTAAGTTGTGCACCTTGTTAGATTACAGAAACCAGAAAACTTTCAACTTGCTGCACTCAACTGTCTTCATAGGAAAGCAACTCATTCTGAGAATAAAACTAGATTATTTCACACAGTACATTGTTTGGCAATTGAGGTATTTGTTTTCTTAGCAAAATACTTTGGAAATGAAACTTAGTAAAGTTGTGCACCATGTCAGATTTCACCCCCCAGGAGAGTTTCTACTTGCTACACTCAACCGTCCTCACAAAAAAGCAACTCATTCCGAGAACAGTACTAGCTTATTTGACACAGTACAGTGTTCGGGAACGAAGTTGTTTGTTTTGTAAGCAAACTACTTTAGAAATGAAATGAATCTGCTAAGTTGTGCATCTTGTTAGATGACAGAAACCAGAAAACTTTCAACTTTCCGCACTCAACTGTCTTCTTAGGAAAGCACAACTCATTCTGAGAACAGAACCAGCTTATTTCACACAGTTCAGGGTTCAGCAACGAAAGTGTTTCTTTTCTAAGCAAACTAGTTTAGAAATGAAACGAATCTAATCAGTTTTGCATCGTGTTAGATTACACAAACCAGGGAAGTTTCAACTTGCTGCACTCAACCGTCTTCATAGGAAAGCAACTCATTCCGAGATCACAACTGGCTTATTTCGCACATTACATTGTTCATAAATGAAGGTGTTTGTTTTCTAAGCAAACTACTTTAGAAATGAAACGATTCTACTAAGTTGTGCAACTTGTCAGATTACACAAACCACGAAATTTCAACTTGCTGCACTCAACTGTCTTCTTAGGAAAGCAACTCATTCCAAGAACAGAACTAGCTTATTTGACACAGTACAGTGTTCGGCAATGAAGGTGTTTGTGTTCTAAGCAAAATACTTTAGAAATGAAATGAATATACTAAGTTGTGAATCTTGTTAGATTAAAGAAACCAGACACTTTTAACTTTCTGCAATCAACTGTCTTCTTAGGAAAGCAACTCATTCCGAGAACAGAACTAGCTTATTTCACACAGTACGGTTTTCGGCAATGAAAGTGTTTATATTCTAAGCAACCTGCTTTAGAAATGAAACGAATCTAATCAGTTGTGCACTTTGTTAGATTACACAAACCAGGAGAGTTTCAACTTGATGCATTCAACGTCTTCGTAGGAAAGCAACTCATTCCGAGAACAGAACTAGCTTACTTCACACAGTACATTGTTCGGCAATGAAGGTGTTTGTTTTCTAAGAAAACTACTTTAGAAATGAAATGATTCTACTAAGTTGTGCAACTTGTTAGCTTCCACGAACCAAGATAGTTTCAACTTGCTGCACTCAACCGTCTTCGTAGGAAAGCAACTCATTCTGAGAACAGAAGTAGCTTACTTCATTCACTACATTGTTCCGTAATGAAGGTTTTTGTTTTCTAAGCAAACTACTTTAGAAATAGAACGAATCTACTAATTTGTGGATCTTCTTAGATTACACAAACCAGGAAAGTCTAAACTTGATGCACTCAACCATCTTCCTAGGACAGCAACTGATTCCGAGAACAGAACTACCTTATTTCACACAGGACAGTGTTCGGCAACGAAAGTGTTTGTTTTCTAAGCAAACCACTTTAGAAATGAAACGAATCTAATAAGTTGTGCATCTTGTTAGATTACACCAACCAGGAACGTTTCAACTGGCTGCATTCAACCGTCTTCGTACGAAAGCAACTCATTCCGAGAACAAATCTAGCTTATTTCACATTGTACATTGTTCGGCAATGAAGGTGTTTGTTTTCTAAGCAAACTACTTTAGAAATGAAATGATTCTACTAAGTTATGCAGCTTGTTACATTACACCAACCAGGAAAGTTTCAACTTGCTGCACTCAACCGTCCTCGTAGGAAAGCAACTCATTCTGGGAACAGAACTAGCTTACTTCACACAGTACAGTGTTTGGCCAAGAACGTGTTTGTTTTCTAAGCAAACTACTTTAGAAATGAAACGAATGTACTATGTTGTGCAGGTTGTTAGATTACACAAACCAGGAAAGTTTCAACTTGCTGCATTCAACCGTCTTCGTAGGAAAGCAACTCATTCTGAGAACAAAACTAGCTTACATTACACAGTACATTGTTCACCAATGAAGGTGTTTGTTTTCCAAACAAACTACTTTAGAAATGAAACGATTCTACTAGGTTGTGCAACTTGTCAGATTACACCAACCACGAAAGTTTCAACTTGGTGCACTCACCTGTCCTCTTATGAAGTCACCTCTTTCCGAGAACAGAACTAGCTTATTTCACACAGTACAGTGTTGGGCAATGAAGGTGTTTGTTTTCTAAGCAAACTTCTTTAGAAATGAAATGAATCTACTAAGGTGTGCATGTTGTTAGATTTCAGAAAATGAAAACTTTCAACCTGCTGCACTCAACTGTCCTCTTAGGAAAGCAACTCATTCCGAAAACAGAACTAGCTTATTTCACACAGTACAGTGTTGGGTAACGAAAGGGTTTGTTTTCTAAGCGAACTACTTTAGAAATGAAACGAATCTACAAAGTTTTCATCTTGTTAGATTACACCAACCAGGAAACTTTCAACTTGCTGCCCTCAACCGTCTTCGTAGGAAAGCAACTCATTCTGAGAACAGAACTAGCTTAATTCACACAGTACATTGTTCGGCAATGAAGGTTTTATTTTCTAAGCAAACTACTTTGGACATGAAACGATACTACTAAGTGGTGCAACTTGTTAGATTACACCACCCAGGAAAGTTTCAACTTCCTGCACTCAACCGTCTTCGTAAGAAAGCAACTCATTCCGAGAACAGAACTAGCTTATTTCACACAGTATATTGTTCGGCAATAAAAATGTTTTCTAAGCAAACTGCATTAGAAATGAAATGAATCTACTAATTTGGGCATCTTGTTAGATTACACACACCAGGAATGTTTCCACTTGCTGCATTCAACCGTCTTCTTAGGAAAGCAACTCATTCGGAGAAGAGAAATATCTTACTTCACACACTACAGTGTTTTGCCATGAAGCTGTTTGTTTTCTAAGCAAACAGCATTAGAAATGAAACGAATCTACTACCTTGTGCAACTTGTTAGATTACACAAACCAGGAAAGTATCAGGTTGGTTCACTCAACCGTCTTCTAATGAAGCAAATCATTCTGAGAATGGAACTAGCTTACTTCACACACTACAGTGTTTGGACATGAAGGTGTTTGTTTTCTAAGCAAACTACTTTAGAAAGGAAACGATTCTACTAAGTTGTGCACATTGTTACATTACACCAACCAGGAACGTTTCAACTTGCTGGACTCAACCGTCCTCGTAGGAAAGCAACTCATTCCGAGAACAGAACTAGCTTACTTCGCTCTCTACGTTGTTCCGTAATGAAGGTGTTTGTTTTCTAAGCAAACTACTTTAGTAATGAAACGAATCTACTAAGTTGTGCATCATGTGAGATTACACAAACCAGGAAAGTTTCAACTTGCTGCATTCAACCGTCTTCATAGGAAAGCAAATCATTCCGAGAACAGAACTAGCTTACTTCACACAGTACATTGTTCGGCAATGAAGTTGTTTGTTTTCTAAGCAAACAACTTTAGAAATGAAATGATTCTACTAAGTTGTGCAACTTGTGAGATAACACCAACCAGGAAAGTTACAACTTCCTGCACTCACCGTCTTCATAGGAAAGCAACTCATTCTGAGAATAGAACTAGCTTATTTCACACAGTACAGTGTTTGGCAATGAAGGTGTTTGTTTTTTAAGCAAACTACTTTAGAAATGAAATGAATCTACTAAGGTGTACATCTTATTAGATTACAGAAACTAGAAAACTTTCAACTTTCTGCATTCAACTGTCTTCATAGGAAAGCAACTCATATCGAAAAGAGAACTAGCTTATTCCACACCGGACATTGCTTGGCAACTAAAGTGTTTGTTTTCTCATCAAACTACTTTACAAATGAAACGAATCTACTATGATGTGCATCTTGTTAGATTACACAAACCAGGAAAGTTTCAACTTGCTGCATTCAACCGTCTTCGTAGGAAAGCAACTCATTCCAAGAACACAACTAGCTTAGTTCACACAGTACATTGTTCGGCAATGAAGGTGTTTGTTTTCTAAGGAAACTAATTTAGAAATGAAACGATTCTAGTAAGTTGTGCAACCTGTTAGATTACACGAACCAGGAATGATTCAACTTGCTGCACTCAACCGTCTTCGTAGGAAAGCAACTCATTCTGAGAACAGAACTAGCTTATTTGACACAGTCCAGTTTTTGGCAACAAAAGTGTTTGTTTTCTAAGCAATCTACTTTAGAAAGGAAATGATTCTACTAAGTTGTGCATCTTGTTAGCTTACACAAACAAGGAACGTTTCAACTTGCTGCACTCAAACGTCTTGTAGTTAAGCAACTCATTCCGAGAACAGAACTACCTTACTTCACACAGTACAGTGTCCTTTAATGAAAGTGTTTTCCAAGCAAACTGCCTTAGAAATGAAATGAATCTACTAATTTGGGCATCTTGTTAGATTACACAAACCAGGAGAGTTTCAACTTGCTGCATTAAACCGTGTTCTAGGAAAGCAACTCATTCCGAGAAGAGAACTATCTTATTTCACACACTACAGTGTTTGGCCATGAAGGTGTTTGTTTTCTAAGCAAACTGAATTAGAAATGAAACGAATCTACTAAGTTGTGCAACTTGTTAGATTACACGAATCAGGAAAGTATCAACTTGCTTTAGTCAACCGTCGTCGTAGGAAAGCAACTCATTCACAGAACAGAAATAGCTTATTTGACACAATACCATGTTCGACAATGAAGGTGTTTATTTTCTAAGCAAATTACTTTAGAAATGAAACGAATCTACTAAGTTCGGCATCAATTTAGATTACAGAAACCAGAAAACTTTCAACTTTCTGCACTCAACTGTCTTCTTAGGAAAGCACAACTCATTCCGAGAACAGAACTAGCTTATTTCACACAGTACAGGGTTCGGCAATGAAGATGTTTAATTTCTAAGCAAACTACTATAGAAATGAAATGATTCTACTAAATTGTGTACCTTTTTAGATTACACCAACCAGGAAAGTTTCAACTTGCTGCACTCAACCGTCCTCATAGGAAAGCTACTCATTCTGAGAACAGAACTAGCTTACTACACACACTACAGTGTTTGGCCATGAAGCTCTTTGTTTTCTAATCAAACTACTTTAGAAATGAAATGAATCTACTAAGTTGTGCACCTTGTTAGATTACACAAACCAGGAAAGTTTCAACTTGCTGCATTCAACCGTCTACGTAGCAAAGCAACTCATTCCAAGAACAGAACTAGCTTACTTGACACAGTACATTGTTCGGCAATGAAGTTGTTTGTTTTCTAAGCAAACAACTTTAGAAATGAAATGATTCTACTAAGTTGTGCAACTTGTTATATAACACCAACCAGGAAAGTTACAACTTGCTGCACTCACCGTCTTCATAGGAAAGCAACACATTCCGAGAACAGAACTAGCTTATTTGACACAGTACAGTGTTCGGCAATGAAGGTGTTTGTTTTTTAAGCAAACTACTTTAGAAATGAAATGAATCTACTAAGGTGTGCATCTTATTAGATTACAGAAATTAGAAAACTTTCAACTTTCTGCATTCAACTGTCTTCATAGGAAAGCAAACTATTCAGAGAACAGAACTAGCTTATTCCACACAGGATATTGTTAGAAATGAAAGTGTTTGATTTCTCATCAAACTACTTTAGAAAGGAAACGATTCTACAAAGTTGTGCATCTTGTTAGATTACACCAACTGTGAAAGTTTCAAGTAGCTGCACTCAACCGTCTTCTTAGGAAAGCAACTCATTCCGAGAACAGAACAAGCTTACTTCACACACTACAGTGTTTGGCCATAAAGGTGTTCTTTTCTAAGCAAACTACTTTACAAATGAAACGAATATACTAAGTAGAGCATCTTGTTAGATTACACAAACAGGGAAAGTTTCAGCTTGCTGCATTCAACCGACTTCATAGGAAAGGAACTCATTCTGAGAACAGAACTAGCTAATTCCACAAAGTACCTTGTTCGGCAATGAATGTGTTTGTTTTCTAAGTAAACTACTTTAGAAATGAAACGATTCTACTAAGTTGTGCACCCTGTTAGATTACACCAACCAGGAAAGTTTCAACTTGCTGCACTCAAACGTCCTCGTAGGAAAGCAACTCATTCCGAGAACAGAACTAGCTTATTTGACACAGTACAGTGTTTGGCCATGAAGGTGTTTGTTTTCTAAGCAAACTACTTTAGAAATGGAACAAATCTACTAAGTTGTGCAACTTGTTAGGTTACACCAACCAGGAAAGTATGAACTAGCTGCACTCAACTGTCTTCATAGGAAAGCAACTCATTCTGAGAACAGAACTAGCTTATTTCACACAGTACAGTGTTTGGCAATGAAGGTGTTTGTTTTCTAAGCAAACTACTTTAGAAATGAAAACGAATCTACTAAGTTGTGCATCTTGTTAGATTACACAAACCAGGAAAGTTTCAACTTGCTGCATTCAACCGTCTTCTTAGAGGAAAGCAACTCATTCTGAGAACAAAACTAGCTTATTTCACACAGTACATTGTTCGGCAATGAAGGTGTTTGTTTTCTAAGCAAACTACTTTAGAAATGAAATGATTCTACTAAGTTGTGCAACTTGTTAGATTACACCAACCAGAAAAGTTTCAACTTGCTGCACTCACCTGTCTTCTTAGGAAAGCAACTCATTCTGAGAACAGAACTAGCTTATTTCACACAGTACAGTGTTGGGCAATGAAGGTGTTTGTTTTCTAAGCAAACTACTTTAGAAATGAAATGAATCTACTAAGTTGTGCATCTTGTTAGATTACAGAAACCAGGAAAGTTTCAACTTGCTGCACTCAACTGTCTTCATAGGAAAGCAACTCATACTTCAAGAACAGAACTAGCTTATTTCACACAGTACATTGTTTGGCAAATAAAGGTGTTTGTTTTCTAAGCAAACTACTTTAGAAATGAAATGAATCTACAAAGTTGTGCATCTTGTTAGATTACACCAACCAGGAAAGTTTTTCAACTTGCTGCACTCAACCGTCTTCTTAGGAAAGCAACTCATTCTGAGAACAGAACTAGCTTATTTCACACAGTACATTGTTTGGCAATGAAGGGTTTTTGTTTTCTAAGCAAACTACTTTAGAAATGAAATGATACTACTAAGTTGTGCATCTTGTTAGATTACACCACCCAGGAAAGTTTCAACTTGCTGCACTCAACCGTCTTCATAGGAAAGCAACTCATTCGAGAACAGAACTAGCTTATTTCACACAGTACATTGTTCGGCAATAAAGGTGTTTGTTTTCTAAGCAAACTGCTTTAGAAATGAAATGAATCTACTAAGTTGTGCATCTTGTTAGATTACACAAACCAGGAAAGTTTCAACTTGCTGCATTCAACCGTCTTCTTAGGAAAGCAACTCATTCTGAGAACAGAACTATCTTACTTCACACACTACAGTGTTTTGCCATGAAGGTGTTTGTTTTCTAAGCAAACAGCATTAGAAATGAAACGAATCTACTACCTTGTGCAACTTGTTAGATTACACAAACCAGGAAAGTATCAGGTTGGTGCACTCAACCGTCTTCTAATTGAAGCAAACTCATTCTGAGAACAGAACTAGCTTATTTCACACACTACAGTGTTTGGACATGAAGGTGTTTGTTTTCTAAGCAAACTACTTTAGAAATGAAACGATTCTACTAAGTTGTGCATCTTGTTAGATTACACCAACCAGGAAAGTTTCAACTTGCTGCACTCAACCGTCCTCTTAGGAAAGCAACTCATTCCGAGAACAGAACTAGCTTTTACTTCACAGTACGTTGTTCAGCAATGAAGGTGTTTGTTTCTAAGCAAACTACTTTAGAAATGAAACGAATCTACTAAGTTGTGCATCTTGTTAGATTACACAAACCAGGAAAGTTTCAACTTGCTGCATTCAACCGTCTTCTTTGGGAAAGCAACTCATTCCAAGAACAGAACTAGCTTATTTCACACAGTACATTGTTGGCAATGAAGGTTGTTTGTTTTCTAAGCAAACAACTTTAGAAATGAAATGATTCTACTAAGTTGTGCAACTTGTTAGATAACACCAACCAGGAAAGTTACAACTTGCTGCACTCACCGTCTTCATAGGAAAGCAACTCATTCTGAGAACAGAACTAGCTTATTTGACACAGTACAGTGTTCGGCAATGAAGGTGTTTGTTTTTTTAAGCAAACTACTTTAGAAATGAAATGAATCTACTAAGGTGTACATCTTATTAGATTACAGAAAGTAGAAAACTTTCAACTTTCTGCATT
>JAEOAD010000482.1:0-29948 GCA_036365145.1 Orientallactaga sibirica
GGGCTTGTTAAATTTGGTAAAAGTATTTTCTACTACTGTTTTATGTATAGTTTCCATCCCTCTTTTGAGTTTCCCTTTTCATGTCATTTTCTGATTTTCTTAATGCTTCTTGGAATTTATCCTTGCATTTATTTGTAATATTTCATTTAGCTTGTAGCTGGTTATTGAGGTCTTTTTTTGTTTGTTTGTTTTTGTTTGTTCCCTCTTCTTCAGATCATTTAACTGTCTTTGGGACCCTTCCTGGTTCTTTTCTATTAGGTCTAATCTGAGAGAACAGCATTCATAAAATTGTTGGCCCTTTGTTGATTTTCTAACAAGTTCTGCTATTTTCTTGTAGGTTGCATTGAGCTTATGTCTTCATTTTGCTGTTCTGATCCTATTGTATCTCCTATGTTTTTGATTAGAGACATCATTGTGGGACTGGGCAATCTTGTTGGATTTACTTGCATTTGATTTTCATGTTATTCCTTTTGTGCTGTGGTCTGCTCATCACATTGTAGGAATCTTATTTAATTTAGAAGCGTAAGTTACCCTTGAAGTGCCTTCAGTGATCATTCCCTTTTATGTTTGGCTTCTATTAGGCTTCTAATGGCAATGGGGCCTGCCTTCTCAGAGGGGAAAGAGCCCAAGGTTCTGGTGAGGCCTAAGGATGTGATGGAGGGTCTTGTTCAGTGGTTTAAGGGTATGGGACTGTATGGGGTCAGGTGGCCTGAGGAGACAGGGGAGGAGGGGGTGAATGGGACAAAGCAGACTGATGCTATCTCTGTGCTGCACAGGAAGATGGGAATGCAAGGTGGTTCCAAGATGTTGATGTTTGTGGGGTGGGATTGCAGGTCTGGTGAAATGTGGCAGCAGGTATGGCTGGGACTGCCAGTCCTGTGAAAACAGGGTGTGGATACAGGACTATTGGTCAGGTGAAGCATGGGGTGGTGTGGGGGATTGGTGGAGTTCCAAGTCCCAGGGGTGGTGAGAAAGAGGAAGATAGATGAAGATAGTCTGTTGGCCTGGGACCTAGCAGCCTCCAGGGAGTGGAGTAGGATCTGGTCTGTGCATGGCAAGTTTTAATGAGTTCCAAGGAGGTGGTGTGTGGCGCTCCTGGTTGGTAGTGAAGGAACAGTAGCATGCTGGCCTGGGTGCACATGGGGTGAGAGGTGGCAACAAGTTGTACACTGTTGGCCTGTGGGCTCACTGTGCATGGGGGTGCTTGTAGGGGACATTGGCAAGTGGCATGGACAGCATTCACATGTGGAGCTCCACAGAGGTGGGGAAAGCAAATGGTAGCTTGTTGACTTTGGGTCCATGCATGAGGGTGGTGGCAGGGAGTGGGATGGATGAGTATTCACATGTGGAGCTCCACAGGGGTGGGAAAGCCCTAGGTTGGTGTGGGGAGGGGCGAATGCTGGTCTGTTGTTGACCTTGGTCCTCTAAAGCGGTGCCGCGATTGAGTTGGATGGCATTCCTGTGTGGGCTTTGTGGAAACGAAAGCTGAGAGGTCAGGCAGAGACAGCTAGCCTGCTGAGTGGTGTTCCCCTTAGCCAGATTTGGGTGCAGGGAGGGAACCTGTGGCTAGCACTGTGGAAAGGATGGCTGCTTGGGGACTGGGGACTGGGGACTGGTATGCTGTCTGAGGCATAGCAATCCAGAAGATTCCCTACTGTGCTCCTCAGCACCCACTCCCACTGGAGGTCTTCTAAAATCTGCAAACCCTTAAAAACCCATAACCTAAATATCTTGCCTTTCCTTCCCAAGGTGAGACATGTTTAGGCAGATGCCATCTTGACTGGAAGTCATGATTTTCCTTTAAAGAATAGAGGAGAACCTAAATTGTCTGGGTAAAAGCCTTCTTTAAAAAGTTATTGGAGAATTAGATATCAATTGTAGAAGTATGAAAAAGATCAGTATCCTACTCTACACAAAAATCAACTCAAAATGGATGACCTTTATATAAAACCTGAAATGCAGGAACTGCTAGGAAATATTGCAAGGGATAGGCATAGGAGAAGACTTTTTTTTTTTTCTTTAAAGAGAGGGAGGAGAGAAAATGGGCATGCCAGGACACTCCTAGCCACTGCAAATGACCTCCAATGCATGTGCCACCTTGTGCACATCTGGCTGCAGATCAGGACACGGAGAGTGAACCTGTATGCTTAGGCCTTGCAGGCAAGTGCCTTAACCACTAAGCAATATCTCAGCCTCAGCAGAACCTTTCTTAACTGGACTGCAAAGAGCACATGAAGTAACCATTAAATTAAAATTTTGATGATGTGAAATTTAAAATCTGCATAGCAAAGGATTCAATTACCATAGTGAAGAAAACCAGGAAATGGAAGAATAGCTAAGCAATTGACATCAAACAGCGGATTAATATCTAGACAATATGAAAAAAACCTAAAAAAATTAAACACCAAATGTAAGTCAAATCTTCCATTCATAAATGGGCTAAATAAATGAATAGATAGTTCTTAAAAGAAAGAGAAGGAATAGAAGTGACCAGTAAATATTTGCGGCTTGATCTACGGTTAAGCTATCAGGGGAACACAACAAAACTAACGAGGTTCCATTTCACCGAGCAGAATGGCTAACATTAAAAACAAACAAGCAAACTCAGATCCAGAAACAAATGTTGGCGTTTTTGGAAAGAAACCTGCATTTTTCAGCACTGGCAGAAATGTAAACTGGTGAAGCCACTATGAAATCAGAGGGAGGGTTTTCAAAAACTAAAATATAGGGCTGGAGAAGGCACTTACCTGAAAACCTAAGAATGTGGAGTTCAATTCCCCAGTACCTACACAAGAAAGCCTGATACTGGAGGTGGCACATGTTTCTGGAGGTGATTTGCAGAAGTGGCTGAGGGCGTGCCCATCCCATTCTCTCTCTCTCATTTACTCTCAAATAAATAAATAAATAATTCGTTAAAAGGAAAAATAAAACTATCATATGAATTCACTAATTAAATAGAATCATTCTTGGGTATGTACCCAAAGGAGTCTAAAGTCCATTATAGATATATTTGGATATCCATATTTACTGCTGCAGTATATATAACTGCTAAGAAATGGAGCCATCCCAGAAGTTGATCCAAGAATAACTTGATGTATGACAAATTTTATTGTATAAATAAAATGAAATTATATGTGATTTTCAGGAAAATAGATAAAACTGGAAATCATTTTTAGGTGAAATCGCCAAACATAGAATGACACAGAAGAAGTCAAATATTGTTTTCTGTTATTTGTAGACACTAGACTTAATTCTTTCTCTCCCTCTGTCTCGGTATTATTGTGTGTGTGTGTGTGTGTGTGTGTGTTGGACATGTCGTTCATGAAATTATAATGGTGACCATGAGTAATAGAAGTGAAGAAGTTATCTTAAAAATAAATGGAGATGGTCAAGATAAATGAGAGACTATAAGAAGGGAAATGGAACACGTGTGATGTGAGCAGAGGTAGGTCTATTGTGGAAGGATTCCAGTAGGACAGGAAGTAAATGAAGAAGAGTAAGATTAATAAAAATAAAGCACCTATGAAAATAACTATGAAAACTTTAAATTCTAACTTAAATGTTGATGAAAAATAACACTATTACAAATGAAACTCACAATTTAATTTCTAGTAAACGAATATAGGTCTTCTCAAAAATATTCTAACATTTATGGTAGCACTAGTGAAAATGAATAAAATGATAGCAAAATTCAAATGTAGTATTACAGTAAGATAACTAAAACTAGAAATTTAAAACAAAATGCCCCAAATATATTAATATTTTTAAAGTTAAAAAGCTTTTCTTATTAAAGAAATCAGAACTGGATTTGTAGATTATTTCATGTAATATCACAGTTCATATAAATTCATATTCTATCAAAATCATAATTCAATGACATTTTCAAGTTAGAAAATATGCATTAAAGCCTGATAAATGGAATTTACATTCATTTCAATAAGCTTGCAAAACAAAATAAAATTATATAAAATTGAGAATCAAAATCAATGTAATTTCTGATTTTTAACATGAAACTAGACTAACCATATTTTTGTTTCTCTGCTAAGCTGTACTGAACCAGCTAAACCAAGACAGTACTTACTCTTGGAAGATAAGACTTTGTGAATCCTGCAGAAAATAACTTTTTAATCAAGGTAACAATTTGTTCATCAATTCTTGTGTTAAGACTCTGGCTTCAGAACACCCTATCAATCCAGAACCCTTACTCGACCTTGCAAATTCCAAAGTTTCCCCTCCTGGCAGCTTCGTCTCTTTAGCTCACAGAACCTAAGCACTACAGCTTCCTGGAAAATCTGTACCTGGAAGAGCAACCGCAAACTGGATGCGCCATGAGGGCTGCAATAGACAGTATCCACCATTTTAATGCCATCCTTGGGCAGCACCATGAGGGGTGTGTCAGGAAATGCACATTTTGCCAGACCTATGCCTGAGGTGAACCTTTGGATTTATTACTATTTCTAGCAACCCCATGGCAGAGGCAATAGGCAATTAAAGCAGTGTTGCCTGGCTCCAGCTGTGTTCTTTTGTTGGTCTCCACTGGCTGTGACACTGGTGTGATGTAGCATTTTGTAGTATTGGAACTGGTAGCCTATTGCTTTACTATCATCACATTACAAGTTACGGGCATTATGCTGCAGAACAGCCTATCCCCATAACTCTTGACTACCCCCACAATGCACTTGGCCCATTCACCATTGATGAGGGTTCCTATGAAGAGGAGGACGAGGGAAGAGGGGATAACGGAGTCACCATTATGAATGTAAATTAGAATAATATAAAGAAAAATAAATTACAAAAATAAGAAAAGAATGTAAAGAAAGCAGAAGCAAGCAGAAAAAAGAACAAAAAGAAAGAGAAAGAAAGAAAGAAAGAAAGAAAGAAAGAAAGAAAGAAAAGAAAAGAAAGAGGGAGGGAGGGAAGAAGGAAGGAAGGAAGGAAGGAAGGAAAGGATAAGACCAAGAAAAGGAAAAGAAAGAGAAAAGATAAAAAGGAAAAGAAAAGGGGAAAGAGGTAAAAGGAAATAGGAAGAAAAAGGTGGGAGAAAGAGAAGAAAGAAAGAAAAAAGAAGGAAGGAAGAAAGATGGAAGGAAAGATTAAAGGAAGGGAAGGAAGAGGAAGGAAGGATAATTCCCCATAGCATATTTCTTTTTTTTTCTGGGTGGGGAAGGAGGAAAGAAAAGAAATAAGAAATATGTTACATAATTATATTTTATTAAAAATAGGAATGTTAGCTGGGCTGGTGGCGCGCATGCTAATCCCAGCACTTTGTCGGGCAGGTAGGAGGTTCGACGAGTTGAGGCCACCCTGAGACTACATAGTTAATTCAGGTCAGCCTGGACCAGAGTGAGACCCTACCTTGCAAAACCAAAAAAAAAAAAAAAAGATGTTAACTTTTTGTTATCATACAAACAAGTTTTTTTTTTTAAATATATTTTATTTATTTATTTGAGAGAAAGAGAGAAAGCGAAAGATAGGGAATGGGTACACCAGGACCTTTAGCCACTCAAGCGAACTCCTGATGCATGTGCCCCTTGTGCATCTGCTTTACTTGGGTACTGGAGGAATTGAACTGGGATCCTTTGGCTTTGCAGGCAAAGGCCTTAACCTTCAGCCATCTCTCCAGCCCACAAACAAGTTTTATAGTGAAATTTTCCAAACAAAGAATTTGGTTGGCTTTTCTTCTTCCCTTTTCTACCCTTCCTTGTACCTTCCCACCATAACCTCCTTTCAGCAATCATGTCACATGTATAACTATGCCCTCACAACTTTCTGAAAACCTCTTCTTCTCTCATCTCCTGTCCTTTTGCAAGTCTATACCCACTCTCATATTTTACTTATTGATATATAACCAACTATTAAAAGGATTCACATATGTATTTCTGGTTTGGATTATCTCACTTTAAATATTTTTTCCAGTTACATCATTTCAAGCAAATTTCATAATTTCATTTTACTTCCCTTACGGTTCAATAACATTCTATTATGAAAAAGTACCAAAATTGCCTTATCTAGTAATCAACGGAGAGCATATCTAGAGTTGTTTCATTTCATGAACTTACTGACAAGTACACAGCCACCGTAATATGGATGTGCAAATGTCTGTATGGTAGGATCACAGTGTCTTTGGGATACATGCAGTAAATTGGTACAGCTAGGTCATATGGTAGTTCAATTTTTAGCTTTTTGGAGAAACCTTTAAATTGATTTCCATAATAGAATCACCAGTTACACTCCTGCTATTTTACTGAATACTGATGGTTTGCTTTCCCACATCTTTTTTTATTATTGTATTATTTCTTTACTTATTGATGGTAGTCATGATGACTGGGTGAAAAAGAACCACAAAGTAATTTGAATTTTCATTTTCTGATGGATAAAGATGTTGCATTAAAAAAATAATGCCAAGTCATTTGTATTTCTTCTTTTTTGAGAATTGTCTGTTTCATGTTAAGTCACTTTATTGATTGGCATTTTTCTATTTGTTGTTTCCCATCTTTTCAGCAACTTTACACTTGTATATACATTTTGATGTTTATTGAACTTTAAAAAGGTTGATTGATTGAATATATTTATCAGCATAGAAACCTCAGTTCATTTACAGTGAGCTACTCAAATATAGGAAGTCATGGATTCTTTGATTAATACATCCTCTAGTTTAGGAACTTACATTCCAGGAGCCAGCAGTCTCGATGTACTTAGCTGTTCTAGAATAGAACAGAATTTGCCTAGGTGAGAGGTGGCATGGTGAGGATAATGATTTAGACTCAATTGTAGTCCTTTTTAATTACCTCAACGTAAATAAATAGAGCAGCTGATATAGAAATGAGAGAAGGAAACGAACAGGTGGTATGAGTAAGAGAAGTTCATGGGGTGAACACCTTGCTCTTAAGTCCATATTTTCCCCATATCATCTCATCCAGAATTGCATCCAGTGCAATGTTATCAGTAGCCACAGGGAAGAGAGGTTTCTGAGAGGAACAATGTGTGGTTATGTGGGTTCACTTATGCTTTTGTGTATCTAGTACTCACACAAGCTGAGGCAACTCTTACACTGTCACCAAAGGGACAAATATGTCTCATTAAACTCCAAAAGAACCTCACCCATCCATCTGCCTGGGTATTGCTTAGGTCCTCTGCTATAAGAAGATCTGAACCTATCTTACTATGTGATACAGAATACTTGTGTGAAATAATCTAAAGATACACTTATTTTCAGTAGAAAAGATCCTGCGTTACCATAAAATGCTCTGTAAGTGTATTTGAATGATAGAAACCTTGTTAATTTTGTGTCGAAATATACTGAGAGAATTTAGAATACACATATGATTTTTGTTATTCCAATATGATCATGTATTAATATGGAGGATGATGACATATGACCCAATCTGATATGGTGGCATCTTGTACATTCAGTCTTCCTCTCAGAATAGTTTGTGGCACATTGCAAAATGCATTTCCAGCAGTTCATGACTTGTTCGGACACATTCATGTAAACTACAGAACCAGTTTGGCACCTGCTGTGATCATGAGTCTGCTGTTTCTCTAATCCAGAAAACATTCCTATTAGATAAACCATCACAAAACTGAAAAGCATCACTTTTCGCATTCAGAATGGCTCTGCTAGAATTCAGCCAAAGTATATTTAAAAGGAAGATATGTCAGCAAGACCAGTCTGTTTGCTAATGGAATGGCTCTCTGTTCAAATTACTGTGTGTGAGATAAAAACATAAAAAGAAAGACATTACACAAGCACGAATGTGCTCTAGTTACATGTGAAATGGGGGCAGCAGCTTGGCTTTTCTGTGGACATATGCTGAAAATGGGGTAAAATTCAGCCACTCATCATCACCAATAAACACCAAGAGGAATTACATGGTTTTCTGATTGCAATCATTTCTCTTGAAGTGTGACATAGAGTTGCTTACGTGACCATCAGCACTACTGTGGGTCACATTTTTTAGGTGTGGCTATCACTGAGTCATGCTCATTCAATGATGTAGTCATTTTAGTTCATGTCCATAGTCTTCAAGCTATTTTATATTTTGATTATTAACTCAAATGATAAATCAATGTAATACTTCTTTAAAAATGATTCATCAACACAAAAATATTTGTATAATATTTTGTGGGTATATTTAAGAACAATACAATGATAAGTGTTAATTTTTTCTGATCAGGTAGCATTGATAGACCAAACAAAATGTGGAAGCCAAATTTCTGAATCTTAAACTTGGTATAATGAAATGGCCACTGGGACAAGTGGGCATTGAAGGAAAATGCTGTCTATTAATCTCTTTAACTAATGTGTCTATCAAGACTTCATTTGTGGGCATACTTTTGCTGAGATGATTTTAGTGACATTAGTGATTGTAGGGATGCACCAGGCCTATTCATTTGGGCCAATTGAGGTCTCTCTTCCAAGTTGAAAATATCAACTATAACAGCATGAACTGAGAGGCATGGCTAGCCTGTGTCTTATTGCATGAACTACATACAACCAAGAGAAGCTATGAAAGTGGACTAGCACATATTGTTGCAATGTCAGAAGGTTGAACACCTGTGAAAGAAGTATACAGGAAGTCTGGCTTCTTTATTTGCTCCCTCCTCACACTTTCTTAAGCAAGAACTTCATGGGTAGGTCAGGCTAACCTGGATACTGCTGTAGCTCCAGCCGACCTCAGCCTTGTGTTTCCCTGCCCAAACTTCTTGAAGGTTGAAAATGCAGGCAGAAAGTTATGCCTTCCCTCCTTTCTCTCTTGACTACTTTTACATATCTGAAACAAAAGACCAGTACCTAAAGGAAATGGCTCTTATTATGAAGGAGAACTTGTGAGTTTATGATATCAAATGGAAAATAGAGAGATTAGAAAAAGAGAAATAAAAAAAAAGAAATGAAGAAGTGTGATTTGGTAGTGTTTTGATTAGAAAGTCAGTGCTAGAGGATAAATGACAATAAAGTAACTTAAAGAGATTGCAAGAGAAAACATAGGTGGATATTGAAAAGAAATTACATAATATATAGCATAGGAATGGAGTTTAGGATTTGAATAGGTCAAAAAATTAAAGTATTAATAATTGTCAGGCTTTTGTAAGTAGACAAATGACTGATACACTGCTCGCCACTAGGTCAGTATGCTCATTTAACTTTATTTTCTCATTGGTCAGTGAATTTCTGCTACAGGTGCATATACTGGACTGAAGCACAGAAGTGTGGCAGTAGTGCACTCCATATAACGCCAATGAATTCACCCAGTATGTTTACAAAGTGAATGTTTATAATAAATACAGGTTTTATGACTAAGATAGTTTGCTTGAAATAGTGATGAAAACTTATGTGAATGTAGACCATGGTCATTGTTGAACTAAAAGAGATGGCCCAGAGATGAGAGGTCAAGAGAAAAGATCTGAGAATACTGACAACCTCTTTAAAATCTTCATTTTCATTCTCTTTCTCTTTATTTCCTTTTACTGGCTTTCAATTATTACCACTGAAATCACAATGGATATGGAACTATTGTCTCTGACAGATATGCATAAATACTATATAGGTTTAGGAAGTGTTACATTCATTCTGAATCTAAAGTAAATTTTTGTAATATTTGCCACATTATTAGCAAGTCATTTCCTCAAATTAGGTTACTAACAATTTTAAAAATAGAAAAGTTAATTTCACAAATAAAATAACCAAATTAGTTAAGTTTCAATAGAAAAACAAAAGATCAATTTCTAAGACTTGGGAGGAACACTGTGTTAATACAGACAGACTACATGAAGAACTTCAAGTCCACCTGTGTTTGTGTATGTGTATATGTGTGTGTGTAGTGTGTTGAGAACAATTATCAATTTCAGTTCACTTTCTGTTAAGAATTTCATTAAAAGTCTGTGCTGAGTAAAATTACATAGCAAAATTCAATCTTACTGGGCTGATATTAGGTGCAAGGAATAAAACTGATACTTCATATACATTTAGCATTTATGCAGATGTGTCTAAAGTGCTTCTGCATTCAATTTTTTTTTTTTTGAGAGAGAGGGCAGAGAGAGGGAATGGGGAATGGGTGCAGTAGCTGCCTCTCAGCCACTGTGAATGAATTTAGATGTGTGTGCCCCCTTGTGGGTAGTCTGTATTGTGCCCTTGTGTCACCCCCATGTCTGCCTAAATGTGGGACCTAGGAGAATCTAATGGCATTCTTAGGCTTAGCAGGCAGGCGCTTTAACGCTAAGCTTTCTCTCAGCCCTGCATTCAAATTTTATAATGTGTTTCTCACATACTAGTTTGCTAAAATAGTGTCTTTGGGATGAGACAATGGAATGCAGTATTGTGGGTATGTGTGTGTCTGCAATGCTATTGAACAGGCTCTGTCAGTTTAAACACAAGTATCTCAGAGGAGTGAGGACAAAGGGTGGGAATGAATGATAGTTTAACAGTTGGTGTTTTCTTACATAGTTGTGTATTTTCGGATCGTTCTGACCCAGATTTGAAAACCATGAGTCATTGCACTTTGCATGGATAATAAATAAATATTTCACCTGAAGTATGAGACCAAATTTGAAAGATTTCAGTGAAGCAAAAGTATAAACTACCTTAAGTATAGATACCAAAAAGCATCAGTGTTTATTGAATTAATGTTTGTTAGTCCCTATCTTTTGGTGTGAACAGGAGTAAGCTAACACAAAAGCTTCCACAAAAAAGCAACTGAATTGTAATATGTTTCAATTGTGTTTCAAATTTCGCTTTTACTGTAGTATTTACAGCTGATGCTTAAGAAATTATACCTGATTTTTGAATCCCAGATTTGTAATTGGTGGTTATTTAGAATTAATCTCGTGTATAATAACTGTACCTAAACTTTCTTTTCAAGCATCATTTATTAAATGAATGCTGTATTTGAATGTAGGAACAGTGCCTGACATTTAGTAAGCAGCTAGTGACAATATAGTAAAAAGAAATTTGCATTTGCTTGGATCATTCTGGTTTTAGTGTAGTTACTCTCAGTTATGAAGAAGATGTATACACTATTTGTGCCATACTGATTATGAAACATCAAAGAGCATTATTTTCTGTCTAAAACACCTTTATGAATTCCTGAGGAGGCTCTCTTCCAATCTGGTGCACACCTCTATCATGACTATTCTTCCTTCACCTGAGAATACAAAAGTTCGGCAGAAATTTTATATGCCTGTCTTGTGAAAGTGAATGGTGTAGTGGCAGAAAAAATGTCGCGGCTTGATGATTTAGGGAGAGGTGGATCACATGATCTTTACAACCTGGAATAACTTTCACCTTGCCTAGCTCCAGTGGCATGCTTTATGAACACTATTTTGATTCTTGCTTTAGGGAATGTAATCCCCACTCAGAGAGTGTAATATCCACTTCCAGTGCCCTAGATATGAATCTCAAGCTTGCATAGCAAACTGTCAGGAGAAAAGTGACTCTCTTGACTCTTAGGAATGATCTGTCTTTTGGGTGTTTGTTTCTTGTGGTTTTCTTGTTTGTTGTTCTTTCCTTTCCCCCTGGAATGTAAAATAATATAAATTATTATTATATATGATTTCACAGCCC
This sequence comes from Orientallactaga sibirica, assembly GCA_036365145.1. Taxonomy (NCBI): domain Eukaryota; kingdom Metazoa; phylum Chordata; class Mammalia; order Rodentia; family Dipodidae; genus Orientallactaga; species Orientallactaga sibirica. The sequence continues at coordinate 11,561 of JAEOAD010000482.1, forward strand.
CTGTAACAGTATCTGACACATGTAGTTAGTTATTAAGGAAATATTTACTGCAGGTATCCATGAACTAAATAATCAACCCCTTTGAAAAAAGCCTACATTATGGCATCATGGGAAAAAAAATCAAGGAACATATATGTAGCTTTCAATTTTGTAAATGTGTATTACATGTCTCTAAGTGGTGCATATAGGCTTGCAATTTTAGTTATACAAATTAAACTCCAACTATGTCAAATAGCTACAGATATTGCTACCCATCACTAATTAAAAAGTATACTTTCCAATGTTTAGTACAGCGCTAATAATTCCAAATTGGCTGCTGATGGAAAGCAAGAGTTTTAGAAAAAAATTCTTTCCTTTTAGCTAACAATTTCCTACAAGTGGCTCAATTGACTTAATCTGCAGGGTTCAATGAACTTCCAAGAATATCAAATGTAATCTAACATGCTACTTCCTTGATGATCTTAATGTAGTTAGACATAATGAATGAACACATTTTAGTGTGCTTAGGGAGGAAAGGTGATGGGTTGAAGTGAACTAAAAACCTTTAATTTTATCTTTAGCATACACATTTCATAAATACCTCCCACATAAAATGGCCTCTTCTATTTGGTAATTGGTGGAAAACCATACATTTTTAGGTTTGAAAATACAATTCCAAAGTACATTTTTCACATTTATAAAGCTTTATCTTCTAGATGGGTTCAAGTGCAGCCAAGAAGCAATGGCATGTGCCTGTAGTCCCAGTGTCTTGGTAAAGAGTGGGCAAGAGGATTATTTGAGCTTTGGGAGTTCAAGATTCTAACCTGGGCAACATACTTAAAACTTTATACACACACACACACACACACAATTATAAAACAAAGCATCATGTGTATTTCTTTTCAGGTGGCATAATTTGTGGAGTGCACCAATTTCATTTATACCTATCAGTGCCTTGTGATCTCAATATTAACTTAATATTTTTCTTTAAAAATCTATTTTAACATTCTATTCAATCTGTGACTTTGTTTACCAGTTATTCTTCCATGTTTACCACTAAGACATCTCTCAGCTGGCCCAGAAGTTTTCCCCGCATGAATGCAGAGGTGCCTACAACAGTATTCCAGTGTTTTGATATATCTTTGCCTTAGTTAGACAAATGGAAAAAAGATGGAAACAGCGCCCATACCATTTCTATTTTTAATGTTATGTTGTGCATTGTGTATGTGCATGGCACATGTGCATGTGTATCAAACATACTAAACTCTGTGCACTATGAATAATCTGTGTTCTTGCACCACTTGCAGATGGCTTATGAAAGTGGCTTGAAAATTGAACCCAGGTCAGCAGGCACAAGCAAAAGTGCGCTTTAACAGCTGAGCCATCTCTTCAGCTCCTCCATTTCTTTGTCACTGTGTGAGAACACTGGGGATCCAGTGAATGTGAGCATAAACATAGCTTCAACATGCTGCTTTCTGCTGCTTTCTGCTGCACCGAGGATGGATACCTGGGACTGGAGTTCCTCGATCATATGTTTGCTCCATGTTTATATTTTAAGGCATCTTTAAACTATTTTTCACAATATTCTCTTCTAGTCTTTCATATGCATTCTAAATACATTACCACCCTATAAATTGCATAATATTCTTCCTCCTCTCCAGCAGTTATATTTAGGTTTTGAGATGTTGAAATGGTATGTCACTAGAGAGGTTAGTTTGGCATATTTCTTGATGATTAATATTAGAATTTTTTTATACACCCTGTCTATTCAGACCTTGTCTTCTATTTGTTCCTTTGCCTGTTTATATCAAGTTATAATAATTATCATTTTGCTATTGGGTTTATGGAATTCTTATATATTCTATGTCAATTACTTGTCAGATTAAAAATTTTAAAAGCATTGCAAATAATTTCTCTGTCTTAGCTGTCCCGGCCCTCCATTGATTGTTCCTTTGCTCATACAGTAGGTTTTTAGTTAGCATAAGTCTAATTTGTCTATTTCTAGTTTGTTTCCCTGAACTTTGGAATCTTCTGGAAAAATAATAAAAGCCTTGCCCATTTCAATATCCTATGATATTTATCTTACATGTTCTTAGTTTCAAAAACCTGCTCTGACATTGAGATTTAATCCACTTTGAGTAGATATTTCCTAACCACTGAGGAAGGATCTTGTTTAATTATTCTGTATAAAGATATGCAAATTGTGAAAAAGGAGAATAGAGCATAAATATCAAGAGGGAAGAAGTTAAAATAATTTGAAACACTATATGAAGTATACCATTTGAAATAGGAGATCAAATTTAGAAATCTAGAAAAATTGAGGATAATGTTGGGAAAATAAAGAATAAAATAAAAATAAAAACAGGAAACATATAAAAGTAATGTCTTCTAGAAAAAAGATTGCTGCAAAAAATATAAAGGAGGCCAGCCTGGGAAAACGTTAAAAATTATTTTAAAGTTCAGAAAACTTAATGAATAAGCTTGGAGAAAATTTAAAAATCAGATTTATTGTTAAGATGCTTAAATAGGTCCAAATTAGATATAATTGCCAAAATGTTGTAATACAAAAAATTGATGTCCTTGAATACAAATGGGAACAAAAGTTCAAAGGAACAACTTGAAGATTTTTAAGACCCACTAACTATAAGTATAGAATTATTAAGAAAAGAAATGTAATATAAAAGTGGGGAGGATTTTAAGTAAAACTATAAGAATACTTTGCTATTATTCTTGGAGTCCAAAGTTCAGAGACAAGTCTACAGGCTTAAGGAAAAAAAGAATAAAGATGTTCAGAAAGGGAATTTTTGTGGCAAAATCAATAAAATAGCACAGGACTGGAAGATGCTCCAGCAGTTCAATTTGTTTGCTGGCTAGCCTGATGGCCTGAATTTGATTACCTAGCACCTATTTAAAGGGTGGACTCAAGCGACACATGTGTGTTTAATATCAACATGCTAACACTTAACACAGCAAACGAAGCCAGGACAATCACAAACTCATATGCAGCAATAGCAAGAAGAACCTACTTCAAAAAATAAGATGGGAGCTAGAGACATGACTCAACCCGGTTAAGACCCTTACCTAAAAAGCCTAACAACAAGGTTCAAATACACAAAACCTATTTTAAAGCCAGATGCACAGGAAGTGCATACATATAAGAGTCTATTTGTAGCAGCTGGAGGTCCTGATACAAATTCTCTCTCTCTCTCTTCTATCTCTCTCTGCTTTACAAATAAATAAATAAAACTATTTTTATAAAAAGGATGGAAGAGGGCTGGAGAAGATGGCTTAGTGGTTAAATATTTGCCTATGAAGCTAAGGACCCCAGTTAGAACCGTTCTCAGAACCCCGTAAGCCAGATGCACAAGAGAGATTCTGCATGCATCTGGAGTTAAGTTTGCAGTGGCTGGAGGCCTAGCGCACCATTACTCTCTCTCTCTCTCTCTACCTGCCTATTTCCAGCATCTCTCTCTCTCTCAAATAAATAAATAAAAAAATAAAATATTTTAAAAAAAGGATGGAAGAAGTACAGACACATCCTGAGGTCAACTTGTGCATCTGTACTAAAAATATGCTCCGTACACACACACACACACACACACACACACACACATGTTGTAGGAATGGAGAAGTTAAACCATATTTATAGTGATGTGGTAGAATGTCTACAAAGTGAAAGAACATCTAAGAAATAAGAAGAAATGAGGTTTACTAAAGAACGGTATTCATATCTGTGAAAACAACAAAAGCCTGATAGACAAGACAATGGAAGAACATACTATTTTTAAGCACCCCAGATGTGATAAGTTATCTGTAAAACATATCTAAGCAAGTAACTGGTACTTTTTTCATGCGAAGAAACGAGTGCCTATAAGAATATCAAATGTAACTTGGATATTTTGGAAGGGGACCATTTCTGCTTTTAAAAGATACCATCAGAGGAGCTGGAAGGGGGCAGTTAAAGGTTTGCCTGCAAAGCCAAAAGGATCCTGGTTTGATTCTCAGGCCCCATTAAGCCAGATGCACAGCGGGCACATGCATCTGAGTTCGTTTGCAGTGGCTGGAGGCCTAGCACACACTCTCTCTCTCTCTCTCTCTCTCTCTCTCTCTCTGCCTCTTTCTCTTTCATAAATAAGTAAATAAATAAATAAATAAAATATATTTAGAAAAAGATACATTAGAAAATCTCTTATAATCCTCAATTAAAATTTTAAAATGTGAACCTTGCAATATTCATAGGATATTTTCATTAAGTAATCCGTTGAGCTGATTCTAAAAAGTCATGTGTATGATTGAATGCATAAAACCAGGTAAGACATAAATAAGACTGAGAATAGATTAGAAAAGACCAGAGATATTATAGCATATAATTATTATAAATTTTAGAGTTAATATAATATGCACTAATTGAAAATAGACCAAGAAAGTGAAGAAAAAAAGTTGGGACATTTATGCAAATATATGGGAATTTAGTGTGAGGTGCATATCATTTTATACCAAAAACTGCAATTAAAAAAATAGTGTTGGTATGAGTCACTAAAATCCAAACACTTAAGTAAAACCTCATTTCTTACATCACACACCTCCAGGCAAAGTAAGTAAATTTGAGAAAGCAAAAGGAGGAAGAGTGAAAACAATATCATTTCAAGTAATTTACATAAGTCTAAAAAATATTTTTGAAATGGAGAAGACTACTGTATAAATATTGAACAAAACACATAGGAACAAGACCACCTGCATCAATATAATTAATGGTTAGGGCTAAGCAGGAACACCTGTCTCAACATAATTTAACTGTTGCTCAGAAAACTCTTGCCTAGGAAGATAAGACTGATAATCAATAAAATAACTTCTGCCATTTGCTGGCAGGAAATTCTTGCAAATCAATTCATCTGGGCCGTGAATTTGCCCTGGATGAACAACTCACTTATCAGGACAACCACTTGCTCGCGAAGAATTGCTTCAATACCTTTGCTTCTCTGTGTCTACCAACGGACCATTACAATATAAGCTTTGTCCAATTCCAATCAGGTTTCTACTTTTGAAAGCTTAAACCATTTAAACTGGACAACTCTCTGAGTCCTTATCACATAGCCATCTTTTATGCACTATTAAGATTCTCTCAAGGCGGTGCTTTGCTTGCCACGCTGTTCATTAAATTCAGTTTTGCATGATCTGTAAGTTTTCTTCTGTAGCCCATCCTGCACTAGTGATGACCGCAAAAACCTTTAAAAACTGTCAGAGAAACAAAATACAAACATAAATGAATGGTGGAGAAAAATCATATCAAATATCAAGGCCAGAATCATGTCTATTTACAAGTCAATAAATTAATGAAAGAGCAACTAAAGGTAATGTATGTAAAATAACATTCCAATCAAATGAAATAAAGTCTTAAATACAGGAAAACAAGCTCAATGTAAATCATATAACCAGAAGAAAACATTAACATTATGACAAAATTCTAGATTCTTTTGTTTGTTCCATTTTACCACCATATTCACAAAAATTTCTTGAAGGAAGTCTGCAGGTATGCAAATCATATACATTATACAGGTTTTATTTGGATCCTGTTTATATCCTATAGAATACAAGATTGCTTGGGGTATGACTACATTTATCTATTGAACACATAGATTGTTTGTCGAATAACCTTCATAACAATTTGTCTGCTAGGTATATGCCAATGATATGACACCATTTATTTTGTATTTCTTGAATATCAAAAATTACATTTAAACATGCAGTGCATTAAAGGCAATATATGAAGTGCTTGATTATGATAAGTAGCTCTGTGCACACATATCCAAATTATGTTGTTTAAACAAATGATTGTTTAGAATATAATTTCATGCTATAAATATAAATATGCAAATATATAATACATTACAATATAGATAATATATAATATAAAATTATAGAAAAATATGACATATGAAAAACATATTGAAGGTATCTACAAAAAATGATTGTTACAGAGAAGTTGGCTAATTGTGCCAGGGGGTAGAAGGACTTCCCACTGAAAAGTCCTTCAGAGATCTTTGTTCCAAGAGATGTGTATTAATTAAATATGAACTCTAATTTTTACCACAGTGACATTGCCAAAGGAATTTGGAATAAAATCTCTCTGAGATTCTGAAACATTGACCAATACTATTGTAGGAAATAATGGAACACACATAATGATTAATAACAACATTTCCCTGCATTTCTGCTTGGTGGGTTGTGGTCACAGAAGCACTGCTGATGGTGGAAAACAGGGCGCTAATTCATTTGCAGTGTGTTGGCAGGGATGTCCGGGAGCTGGAGTCTGGAATGAGTTCCTCAGGTGGAGGCTGGCAGGCTAATGCTGTCAGTGGTGGGAAAGCTTCCACTTGATGGCATCAAGGAGGCTGGTGTGGAACCAGCAGAAGATAAAGTCTTAGCTGGAAAATAATAAGATGTTCTCATTTTGAGGCTGACTCAGACCTATCTAGGCACAAGTGTGATAGTGTGCTGTAGTCCCTACACTTGGGATGCACTCCCCATACTAGAGAACACTTGGTAGAAACACCAAGTTTTACCCAAAGTGGTGTGTCAGGAACCAAGATCATAGCGCTGGATACAGTAAGGAACAAATTATAATCTGTAGCATTTTGTAGCATTAAAATGTGTGTCAAAACTGGGCATGGTGGTGCACACCTTTAATCCCAGCACTAGGAGGCAGAGTAGGAGGATCACTGTGAGTTGGAGGCCACTCTGAGACTATAGAGAGTGAATTGCAGGTCAGTCTGAGCTAGAGCCAGACCCTACCTCAAAAAGCAAAAAAAAAAAAAAAAAAAAAAAAAAAAAAAAAAAAAAAAAAAAAGTGTGTCACCATTGTATATTAACTTTAATACTTGACAAAGCCCAATAATAATAGTCCTTGAATAAGAATAGATTAATAATATTAATAATAATAGAATTTAATGCCATCAATAAAACATTGCTGCTGCAAGGAAAATAAAGCACACATCAATTTGAGCATTTGTGAACTTAGGTAGAAACATAACTGTTCCAGGGTGAAATCGCCAAACAACTGTTTCTATGAGTATCTCTCCTTCAACTTAAATAAGACAGTTGGCAGCAGGAGTGACAGAAACAGGTGGCATGTGCATATTATTCAGCAGTTCCCCTGCCTTCTGCTTGTGCAACTTCATATTCCTTTCATCTCCACTGTTGCTACCTAGCTACAACGCACTCTGCTTGGGTCATATGTTCTTCTGAGTCCCTTGTTCAAAGTCATTTACCCCTGGCAGGAATAGGAGCCCTTCTTCTAGTCCTGCTGGGCTCACAGAGGACCAGGCCAGCAACTGGGTGTCTCTGTTCAAAGCAGGCCTGCACTGCAGGAAGCAGCACTTTCCTCCCCTGCCTTCCCTTTTCTGCTGCACCTCAAGTCTCGCATAGCATCAGGGCTTAAAGTAGCCCTGGGAGAGTTGTTATTAATTTGGAACATCAAACAATGATCAACTGAAATTAATTCCCTATCATGCAAACATTGCTTTACAGTTGAAGCATAACGTGAATTGATGGGAAATACTGGTTTGAGCTTCTTATACTGTTTTATTTCATTTTTATTATTTTAATTTTATTCATTTTGCTCTTGGAATTAAGAACAGGGCATGTTTTGCCTGTTTTGGAGTTATAGTTAAATTATAATTTGTGATTGTAAAGTATAGTTTTCTTGAAAATATTTTTGAACAAAATTATTTTATATTTATATATATATATAATATAAAATATATATATTCTATATATAATATATATATAATATATATATTATATATATATATGTCCAGAAAAAAATATTTTTGGATGGGGCACGTGGCTTGGTTTGGTAAAGAAAATTTTTTACTCTAGCATGAAGCTCAGATTCCGATCTCTAACATCATAAACTGGGAGTGGTGGTTCATGTCTATGAAATCCCAACACTAGCATCAGTAAGATATTCAGAAGTTCAAAGTCATGCTCAGTTATATGATGAGTTTTATGGACAATCTGGAATTTGAGACTGTTTCAAACAATATGCTTTTGTGCAGAAAGTAATAGTAGGATAATAAAACTCTTATAGTTTTATTTTGTCCCTATTATTGCTTTTTTAAGTGGTCTTTATTAATCATAAGTCAATATTAACTTCTGCTCCCATTTCTGAATAGAAATACTTGATCCCCTATCTGGGTTAAATGTTGTATTATTAAAGAGAATATTCATCCACTGTTTGGGCATGACCTTCTTTTTGAAGCATCTCTTCCATCTATAGTGGTTATTCATACCTATGATCCAAACACTACAAATTCTGAGGTAGCAGAATTGTGGAATGGAAAGGACTGCATAGAAAAAAATACATGGGTAGATTTTTAGTGGCTAGAACAGTTACTGCACAAGCATGAATACCTGAGTTACCATCCAGAACACATGTAAAAGCTATATATTATAGCTAGAATACAAGCACCTGTAATCTCAACATGCCTGCAGCAAGAAGGGGACAAAGCAGGAGAACCTCTTGGAAGTACTGGGGCCAGCTGCTGCTTATAAAATAAGTACTAAGAAAACAAAGAGACATTTCTCAAAGTGGAATGTGAGTACACCAACACCTGAAGTTTTCCAGAATTCCATGCCTACACAGCACACACACACACACACACACACACACACACACACACACACATACACACACACACACACACAATTAGTTGAAATGAGGTCACCTTCCCCCCAGAGTAGCCCTTAAATCTAATAATAAGTCTTTGTAAAGATCCATAAGGGAAGAAACCCATGGGAAGGAGATGGCAGAAAAGTATAGCCATGTATCTTAGCCAGTTCCACAGGCAGACAGACCATGATTGTCAGAAGCCACAAAATTAGCAGGATACTAGGCAGAGAAGTCTGGAGCGTTTTCTTTAGGCTCAGAAGAATGTTCATCAGATGCAACAAATTACAGTACCCTTAGATTTGTAGGCCGGAAATGCTGTTTAAGCCATTGTATACTACTTGGTTATGTCAGCTCTCTAAAACCAATATATTAATTATATTATATTATATTATATTATATTATATTATATTATATTATATTATATTTTATATATATATTAGGTGCTGCTATAACAAACATCTAAAAGTGGAAATGAGCTTTGAATTCAGGTAATGGGAGCCATACCCAATTAAAGAAAGAAAGAAAAAAAAAATAGCCTGGTTTCTTTGATGAGATGTTTGGTAAAATAGATACAAAAAAGTAATTCCAAATTTCTTAAAGAATTATGGTGCAAGTAAAAATTATGGGAGAGAGTGTCTATTATCTCAAAAAGAATGCATACATTATATATAAACACTGGTAGAACTATGACTGTTAAAGTACATCTGCTGCCATCTTGGAAAGAAATGAGGAAATGGTTCCTGGAGTCACTAGGAAAGTTTTTTTTTTTCTGGTGTTAAGCAGAAAGGGAACTACGTGCAATGAGAATTGTTTATTTGACTGAGAATATTTCCTGAATATGGAATATGAATATGGAAGTCTTGCCGTGGAAGTCCCCTCCTTGCTGCTGCTAGTAAAATGCACAGGAACTTGATTGATGCTGGGATCGCTATTCCTCTCATGTTTCACCTCCGGAAGAGAATACCAATTGTATAGTTTTCTGCCATTGTATTTTGGCTAGACAATGTGTTTTTAGTTTTAGATCTACATGGGATTTTACTTCAGGATGAATCATACTCATAATCACAAACTTTTTAAATTTGTGTTTTGAAGCATAGTCTCCCTCTAAGCCCAGACGTACTTGGAACTCACTCTATAGTCCATACTGTCCATGAACACAACAGCAATCCTCTAACCACAGCCTTCTGAGTGCAGGGGATAAAGGCATACACTATCAAGCCTGGCTCTTGAAATATATATATTTGTATTCATTCATGAGAGATATACTGAACCTACCACCACCTCACGTTCAAAATGAGAGAAAATGAATGATTTTAACCTTATAACTCCACTAGTCCTGGGAAGAACATTTACTTCTTATCTAGATACAATCTGTTTTATTTTTCTTCTCCAGTCTTATAAAGAATACTTCTCAATAATGTCTACAATCAGAATACGCTTTAAATTCATTTTAGAAGTAAAAGTGAATCAATTGTACAAATAGTCAGTACTCTTTACAGTGTTCCTTGACACCTCAAAGCTTTTATGTTTAAGCAAGCCAAATGACAAGCCATTCATTACTTCAGGTATTGACCAGAACTTGAAAACAGAGAAACAGTGAGAAGCTCTCTTAATGATGCCATTACAATGTGGAAGCATCAAGACAAATGTATTACTCTGACCTTGCAGCAAGACACATCACTTTACTCTGTCCTTCAAGTAGGTTCCACATACTTCTACCCTTTATTAGTTCATGTCTTTCAACCTCAATGACATGGTGGTCCTCATACCTTGTAAGAGAAGCTTTACTCTTATAGTGATAGGACTATAATACTGGTACAACATTTTTAAATGGATATTAAGAATGTTTGTTGAAAAAAGAGTGTATCTTTTTCTAAGAAACTTATGTTGCATCAATCCTGACACTCAGACCTACTGGATATGTGGTAGGGGATTATCTGTTAGAAAAGATAAAGCCCCTTAGCAGAGACTAATTTCAGGGATGAAGAACATGACATCAGGGTTTCTCTATGAACAAAGTACTAGGTCAGAGGGTGGATGCACATTAATTTTCCATAGAGGGTATAATGAGTACCACAGACTGGTGGCTTATGGAATATATTTTGGAAAACTGCAACAATTATAGAGACTGGACATCTAAGATCAAGTTCTCCATATGTTTGTTATGCACATATTTGTGTTTATAGATGCACATTAAGTTGGGATGCTTTTGTAAAATACAGTCACAGCTACTGAGCATTGGGATTTTAACAGAAGCAGAGTTCTGGTACACAAAATTCACACAGGAGAGGTATGTGTACAATATTGCTCTTTAAGGAGGATTCCATAGCTCTTTGCCCTTATATTCATATCTATTTTGCAGGGGGTGTGAGGCAGCATGGACTATGGAGGACTATGTTTAAGTCTGTGATGACTTAATCTTCACTTCTCCCATGTCATAGAGAATCACTGGATTCAAGAGTGTTCACTACACATAGGGAACACAACATTCCCACCAACATTAACAAACACTTGCCTTGAGTGTTGTCAGCATTATGTTCATTCCAGCCCCATTGAGCAATGGGGTTGAAATATGGACTCAGTCTTTATATTCCTGCATCTTGACCTATTACTGACACAACTTCATGTTCTCCAAACCTTTCCACAACAAACAATTAAGAAGCGGGTGTGGTGGTGCACACCTTTAATCCTACAGCACTTGGGAGGGCAGAGGTAGAGGAGAGTTGCCAGGAGGTTCAGGCCACCCTGAGACTGCGTAGTGAATTCCAGGTCAGCCCTGAGCTAGAGTGAGACCCTACACTCAGAAAATACCCCAAAAAAACAATTAAGACTAACTGAAAAACATGGTCTTTGTCTGATCACCCTCAAAGTTCCTTGTGAGCTCATTTGCTTCATGTTCTTCAAACATGACTATTAGCACCAGGCTATTACTGTATTTCCATGTGTTAACAAGTTTACATCATATGGCATATGCTGACAATTTTCTCCAAATCATCAGGGATCAAAGTGACTGACAGAGCAATACAAGAAACTCTGATGGAAGATGGCCTCCTGCACAACAGTAGAGACTGAAACATAATGCCAGTGTCTGTGGTGATAAACCAACCATGGGGACGGGGTGTAAATTGAAGTGATATTTTCCTTTAGCTTTAAATAGACCGATCTAGCAAAAAACTATATCTGTATCTATGGCAGGCTCATAAATTAGTGACAAAAAGGAATTCAGGTTCTTTTGACTCAATAGTGGATACAAAACTGCCTTTGAAATATTACATGTTAGTTAGGATGGCTACAAAGGTCCTACATTTCGGCAGCAAAATGAGGACCCTTGAGATAAATATGTCATTATTTTTGATTAGGATGACTAGTACTTAACTTTGTATCATTCCTGCGTTATCATCTGATTTTGTGTCCCTTGGAAGGATTCACACCACATTCTGCCCAGAGAAATATTCCTCGCTTGGACCAGCAAACTGACCATGTCCATGGTGTGACTCAATTTTGAATTCCCTATTGTGGGTTGACTAAAGACATATTTAAGTAAGAAGCCAGACACAGTGGCTCCTATAATCCCAGCCCTTGGAAGGCTTAGTATAGAAGATCTGTGAGTTCCAGGCCAAACTGGACTACCAAGTGAATTGCATGTCTGTTTGGAGCTAGAATGAGACCCTACTTCAAACAACAACAACAATGAAACTTGGAGCTGGGCATGAGTGGTTCCTTACTTTTAATTCTAGCATCATGGAGGTTAGATAAAGGATGGTAGCAAATGTGAGGCTTAGTCTGGCTTAAAATCAGAAGATTATATGTATTTGGTTTTCAAAATATTTTTTCACATATAATTTTAAACTTTTTTATGGGAAAAGGCAAAAATTATACTACTCATAATAACACATAAAGAAATGGAAGGTTATTTTTGATGTCTCTTTTTACATCATTTTACAATATCAAATATCTTAACATATATTCTCAATATATACAGAATTAAATTATTCATGAATAATATCAATCTGTGGAAAATATGTATCACTAAAGATCCAATGCATATCATATGAATTACTCCAATTTTCATATCTGACAAAACACAGAATAAACACAACAACTAGAGGAAAGGCTTAACTGGTTCAATATATGGTTGGTTTGTTGTGCTCCTTTGGAGTCTATGGAGGTGAGGTATCATGATGCCTGAAGTATGTGAGTGGATGAGGCAGCTTACCTTTGGTCAGCTAGGAGACAGAGGTAGAGAGGGATAAAGACAAGGGGCAAGATACATCTTTTGACCTCACTTCCTTCCCACCTCCTAAATTCTACCTCCTACAAAAACTGCACTGCCAGCTAAAGAGATAAGTATCCCATAAATGAACCTGAGAAGAAAATATTTCATATTTCCACCATAACATATTATTCATGTCAGTCATTCCCATAAGAACACGAGGAGTTAGCCTATGATTTGTAATATCTTCAGGATAAGATAAGTCTGCTATTCCTATAATGTTTGTAAAAGAAGCCTAGAGACAATTCAGATATATAACAATTTGGTCCAAAATAAAGTAAATAAAGGATGATACTATTTTTATGCTGGGGAGAATAATAAGGGGAGATTAGGGGGAAAATATCACTTAGCCCAGTGCCTGCCTCTATTCAAAAAATATGCACTATGAAATTTGCTCCGTGCCAGATATGATTTACAATGAGTGTTTAAACTTTTAACAATTTAAATTTTTCAAACACTATTTGAAAAGTTTAAACTATTAACATATAGATTTATATTAAACCACTTAGCCTCAGATATCTTTACCTACACACTTTTGTTATTTCACTGTGGAAAACAAAATGAAGGTCATGGAGTGTCTGTAGATGATAGGATCTCAGCTCAGATTGGCTTAAAATGCATTGGAAGACATGGCTGAATACAAAACCTCATGTGAATAGACTGCTTGCAGTTACTCCTATCTGCTCCTATTTTCCTGTGCATTGATGGCAGGAATTGACAAGATATCCACATTTGATTCTCATTCTACAAAATAATATTTCTTGTCTATAGCTCTAGTTCTGATTATAACTGATTTATTGTCTTTGTATGACCTCACTGATCCAACCTTATCTTCATCTCTTTAGACATGGGGAAGAATTTATCTTTACCTGAATACAAACTCCACTAGTTTAATATTATTTCTCCACAAGAAATTATGTTCTGCTACCAAAATAAATGGAAGTAGACACTGGGGCAGGCAAAGCTTTCTCAGATTAAGTGACTTTGCTGACAAATTTTAATGACTTTGTTAAAATACAAATTTGGCCTAAATTCCTGTGTTCTATCTGCATTTTTTTCAAATTAATGTGTGACTGTCTGATTTTATTATAGGGCTAGTAAGATCAGGAGCTTAATTATTCTTTGAAAACATAATAATGTTCTGAAAAGTTGCTGTAGTTTCATGAGCCATGATCTTCAAGCAATAACCTTAAAAATTCAAAATGCCTTGTTTCATTCATACATTAAAATGTATTCATTCAGACAACTGCATATTTTAAGACATTTGGAAATACACTCTCTATGTACTTTTTATCAATGGATTCTGTGTAGTACTTGGAAATAATAAAAGGTAATTTTGAATAGAATATTGGGATTTTCTTCTTTGCTAAATCCTCAGGGAAGTTTTGGGTAATTTCCATTGCTGCAGGGCTCCACATATTTCCATAAGGATTTCATCAGAAAGGCCTCTTAATTTGGTCTATTCCTTCACCTCTTCAAGGCTATAGATAATATCAAAAGTCATAAGAATAGGCTCCTGTTTGGAGAATAGGCTGTGCTCTCTCCCCCATATATATGACCTGCGTGTTCCCTTTAGAAAAATATTCTTCTTTATTACTTCCTTGAGATTACATCTTTTATCTCTATCAAATATATGTTTTCTTCTTATTTGGAATGATTAATTAGGACCAATTCAAATGACATTTAGAAACACTGACCAACCTAAAGCAAGTTCCTAGTTGATGCAAATAGGAGAGAAAGAAAGAAAAGAAACAGGCAAAATGAAGTAAATGTAGGAAAAAATTTAATTTTTTAAAATTGAAAATATTTCAAATAGTATTTGAAGACATTTACCTGAGGATAGTGATAGTAATGTGTGTGTCCTCAGAAATAATTACCTGACAAAGTCTATGTCTGATAAATTAAAATAAATTCCTCCCTCAGTATTTTAAAGTCCTATAAAAAAATCTTCAAGGGGATAATTTAAGCAACTAGACTCCAAAACAAATTAGCAAGAAAGAACAAACTGAATAGAAATTAACTTCACAAAAACAACAATTAAAATCTGGAGATTTAGAGATATGCATGATAAAGAGTTAATAGGGAAAAAAAAAAAAAGCTGGGTTGAGTAAACAGCTCAGTCAGTAAACTGCTAACCTCCCAATCATGAGGACAAAGTTTGATCCAGAATCCACATTAAAAACTAATTCAGGTGGACTAGAGATGGCTCAGCATTTAGGAACATTTCTTTTTAAACATGTAGGAAGTGAGAGGCCTGATAGACTGCTACAGTTTGATCATAGAACACAGAAAAACAGCTGGGTGTAGCAACTCTGTGTCTGAGACTGGATAATTAATTACTGGAGCTTTAGGAGAGAAAGGGAAGGAATCTCAGTTGGGAATCAGTAATAAACCAGATCAAAGGCTCAAATTTAGCAAATGTAAGTTCAGGCCACTCCAAGCAAGTGCAGTTCACTGCAAACAAGTAAGTACATGGAGTAATGCATACATATTTACTTGAGCACACACAACACATACATACCCACCAAAACACTTTGCTTACCCCCCACACACATGCACACATTAAAACTAAAGTATAGTTGCCTCAGGGAAAATCCTTTAAAGCAGATGTTGAAAATGGACATTTCAGACAAAATAAAAATGAATCAATTAACAACAGGCAATATTAATAAAAATATTAAGATATGTGTAGTTTACTAAGGCAATATTGTTGAAGATGAGCTGAGTGCTTCAAGAAGATTATGTAATATCAAAACCAAAGCTATATATTTCAAAGGCTGGAGAGAGGGCTTAGTGGTTAAGGCCCTTGCCTATAAAGAAGCCAAAGACCTCGGTTTGATTTAGGCTCATATAAGCCAGATTAAAGATGGTGCACATGCATCTGGAGTTCGTTTGCAGTGGCTGGAGAGGAGGTTCTACTGCCCATTCTCTCTCTCTGTTTCTTTTTTGTCTTGTTCTCTCTCTATTCTATCTCTCAAATAAATAAATAAAAATAAAAATATTTTAAAAAGGCTATATATTTCAGATAAATGGAAACAACTAAATGCTAGAAAATATTTAGTATTATATTATATTATATTATATATTATATTATATTATATTATATGAAATGATGATTGCCTCTCTTGGAGCAGAGAATGAAATGTGTTTATATATTTGAGAAAAGATCAAGGGTGGAAACATTGGGAGGGTCAAGGCCTCAGCCACTTCAAACTGACTCCAGACACACATGTGCTACCTTGTACGCTGGTTACACACAGGTACTAGGGAATCAAACCTAAATCCTTAGGCTTTGCAGGAAAGTGCCTTAACTGCTAAACCATCTCCAGCCCCTGATTTTTTTAATGGGAAAATATCTGAATAAAATTATTTCCATAGGAGATTCATGTGGAAAGCCACGGAAAAGTTATCTAAAGTAAATAGAACAGGCATTTTAACAAAATCTCAGAGATTATGGAATATTTATGCATGTTTGAAAGATAGTGAAAACCAACCACAGTATAGTGAATACAGGGGACAAGCAGTAGGTAGATACAGTGGATTTTGAAAAAGCTTCACATGAAAACAGTAGATCTAAGCCACAACTTTTGAAATAAGACAATACACTGCATAAAAGCACTTTTTAAATTATGAAAAATAGTAGTGACCACAAACACAGATAAATCAGTAAGTAATACCAAGAAAATAAAAAAATCAGTATTATGACAGTATAAAGCTCAATCTTATACATAATTAATTGAGAGAGAATAAAAAAAGGTGAAATAGGTGACAAATTTGCCAAATGTTCAAAGTTGTCATTTACAGATACAAGGAGTTTGGTAAACTCTAATCTATAAGTAAAAAGAAAAAAGGATGCCTGGAGACTCTTTTAAGTCAAATTTTACATTTTATGATCTATTAAACACTTTGAGAACTAGAAACAGATAATAGGTGCATAGCTGTAAAGGTGTGGATATCATAGAGATGCATGAAAACTACAAAGTAAGAAGAAAGAAATTTTGATACTCTGAAAGAAAAAATAATGTGGCAAATTTTCACACTAATTGGTAAAAGTTAAAACAAATGATGTAGAATATAGACTTGAAACACACCTCGAATATATTTATTTAGTTTAATGATAAGAGACTGATATTTGCAAAAGAAAATTGGGGGAAAACATAGATAGTTAATGAATAGTATATCTTTATGGCCTAATAATTTTGGCAGCTTCTTTGACACTGAAGAGAATGCAATTTCAGATGGATTGTACATTTAAACATAAAATATAAATGTTTTCAGATCTGTGCATGAGATATATTTGTAATTAATAGGAAACAAGGCTCAGTTAAGACCCAGAGTACTATGAAGTGGAACTCTGACCTCATTTTGAATTATATATATTCAATAAGATGACTGAAATAGGATAAATAATAGTGAGCTGGAGGATGCAACTGCTAACTAACATCTGAGTGCAATAAATTCATGCAGTAAAATATAAGTTTTATACTACCACAGAAGAGTAAAAACAGAAAAGACAGAGAAAAAAATTGGGCAAGAAAATTAATATAAAGGAAAGTAGGCATGACCACTGACATTAAATTAGTATATACCATAAAAAATGTTAGCAGTTTATACTTAGACACTAGATACCCATGTTTTCACTCTATTTTGAGTGTCATAGAGAAAGCTAATCCTCTCAGTTCCTAGAAGACATGGAATCTAGGGCAAGGATGAGAGAGTTGGTAACTGTGAAGTCTACAATAACCTTTGTTCTGTTTGATGGCCCTATATTTGTATGTCCTAACATGCTGGAACAGGCTACAAAGGCCAATCTAAGCAATGTATTAGAGGAGGCTTTATTCAAGGACACTAATCACATTCAGGAAAGCTCCACTCTTATCACCTAACACTTCCATTAACCCCTTCACTTCCCATCATGCTGAGGATTATGTTTCACATGTGAATGATAGGGTACTATATGGAGACCACAGCCAAGAGTATGTGTTTCCCATATAGCTGACAAACTTATATATGCAAACACCAACCTTCAAAAGATACATAAATGAATGACTTATGTATCAGTCTGATAATGAATTGATTACAGCTGATCTTTATTTAGAAATAAGTTTTTTTATTGTAATATTGAACTTATGAACTATAGTATATTCAAATTGAATTGTCTAGTAAATAATGATATTGACTGATTAAATCACTATACAATGCCTTAGCACATCAGTCATTACAAGGTATACACTATAAGAAGCTATATGCATAACTATAAGTTGATAACATAGAAAGACATTGTCAACATGGTTGTTAGCAATGAGCTTGGAGGGTGGTGAGACAGTGGTATGGTAAGCATTTCCTGAATGCTAGAATAGTTTATTTTACTTCTTATAAATTCTTTTATTAACTAGCTTCTACACTTACAGACAATAAATCATATTTCCCTACCTCCCCACTTTCCCTTCATGGCTGCTCTCCAT
>JAEOAD010000624.1:0-30037 GCA_036365145.1 Orientallactaga sibirica
GACAACTATACCCACAAACCCAGTCATCCCTAACCCTTATACTCTCCTTTACTCTGTCTCACTGACTGCAACCAACTTTACTGTCCTAGATCTTAAAGATGATTTTTTACCATTCCGCTACACCCAGGCTCACATCTTTTTGCTTTTATTTAGGAGGACCCAGACACCGTTTTAGGTCAGCAACTCACCTGGACAGTCCTGTCACAAGGTTTTAGGGACAGTCCCCACTACTTTGGTCAGGCCCTCCAATGAGATCTCTCATCCCTAAGCCTCCATCCCAGTCATCTCTTACAGTATGTAGATGACCTTCTCCTATGTAGTCCCTCCCATGAAATCTGTGTTGCACACACTGCTAAAATTCTTCAATGCCTTAGCTGCTTAGGGGTATTGGGTCTCAAAAGACAAAGTTCAGATCTATCAGCAGACTATAACCTACTTAGGTCAACCCCCATCCCGTGCATCATCAAGGGCCACCCCAACTCCTCTAAAACCTGCACCTTATTGAAGCAAAACCTTTAATCCCCAACCACCACCTCCCAGCACGCTGAACTAACAGTCCTTACTTGAACCCTAACTCTAGCTAAGGATCTTTCCATTAACAGTCACACCAATTCAAAACATGCTTATAAAATCATCCACTCAAATATTCTATTTTGGAGGGAAAGAGACTTCCTCACCCAAAAGGGGACCCCAATTATTAATGCCTCCCTAATCAAAGACCTTCTGGATGTAACTTTTCTCCCCATTAAGGAATCATTCATCCAATGCCAAGGCCATCAGAAAGACAAACAGTACATCTCCCTCTCAAACAATCACAATCATAAATTGGCTTGTGAAATGGCCCTGACACACTCATGCCAAGTCCCCTCACTCAAGAATTTCTTTATACCTGCATTTTTTTTAATTTTTATTGATTTTTAATCTTACATACCAAAAAAAACCCACCTGATATTTCCCTCCCCTCCCCCATTCCACTTTAGAACTCCAGTCTCCATCATATCCCCTCCCTTTCTCCATTAGTCTCTCTCCTAATTTGATGACGTCATCTTTCTCTTCTATTTTGAGGGTCTTGCAAAGGTATTGCTAGGCACTGCAAGATCATGGATATCGAGGCCAATTTCTGTCTGGGTAGCTGCATCGTAAGAGGTCATATCCTTCCTTTGGCTCTTCCATTCTATCCGCCCCCTCTTCCGCAATGGTCCCTGAGCCACTGGAGGATGTGACAGAGGTGTTTCAGTGCTAGGCACTCCTCCATCCCTTCCTCTCAGCACTATGTTGCCTTTTGTGTCGTCCCAGTGGTCATCACCATCTGAAAAGAGAAGCTTCTCTAGCCAGAAGTGAGAATAGCGTTAATATGTGGACATGAACATTTAGTGTAGTGTCCCCAGGGCAGCTTGGTGGGAATAATATATACATTTAGTCATCCATGAGCAGGCTTATACCCCCAAGGCTCATGACCTCACCTACCATAGACTTTTACTTAGGTTTTTCAGTACTGGTATGTATTCCCTCTCCCATAGAGAGGGCCTTCAGTCCAATTATGGAGCAGTTGGTTACCCCAAGAGTAGACACGCCACTATTGCACCTGTTCAGTCATTGGGCCTGTCTGGCCAAGCTTGAATATTCAGCATCCACTATTTTCACTGTTGATGGCTTCTGTCTCCCATACGCTGTGCAGTGCAGCTTTTTCCAGCTTTCAGTTGGCTGGTCTACAGGGAGAAGGTTTTCTGCTCAGCACCAGCTTGCTTTCTCAGTGTCCTTGCCTCTCAGGCATGAGAAGTCTTCAGCAATAGGGTCTTACTATCTATTTCTCTAGGGAAACCAAGGGCTTTGCAAAAGCCTTAATGTTTTGGAGGCTACCGGGACCTCCTTGGCCAACATCTCACTGGAAGGAGTTCCATCCCAGGTACTGAAAATTTTCTAGTAACAGTCTACATCTTCTAGACGTGACCTTAATCAAAAAAGTAGTTTTACATATGTCTTATTGATAATATCTTGAGTTTAGATTGTCCCCCTCCCCTGCCCTTTTGTATGCATTCTCTTCCCATGGCCTCGCTTAGGCCATTCCCCTCCCTGTACTCAGTTCTTCTACTTACATATGTGTATTACCATACACTTAAGTCCTTCCCTTTCTTCCCTCCCTTATAGCCTTTTACCCGCTTACTGGTTTCTGGTACCTATTTTTGGTTCCAGTTCATACACAAGTCTATACATTGGTAGCTAGGATCCACATATGAGAGAGAACATGTGACGTTTGGCTTTCTGAGCCTGCGTTACCTCACTAAGTATAATCTTTTCCAGATCCATCCATTTCCCTGCAAATTTCATAATTTCATTTTTCTTTACTGCTGAATAGAACTCCATTGTGTAAATGTACCACAACTTTATTATCCACTCATCTGTGGACAGACATCTAGGCTGCTTCCATTTCTTAGCTATTGTGAATAGAGCAGCAATAAACATGGTTTTGCAAGTATCTCTAAGGAAGTGAGAAGAGTCCTCTGGATATATGCCTAGGAGTGCTATAGCTGGATCATATGGTAAATCTATTTCTAGCTGTCTCAAGAACCTCCACACTGATTTCCACAGTGGCTGGACCAGCTTACATTCCCACCAACAGTGTAGAAGTGTTCCTGTTTTTCCGCATCCACACGCCAACACTTATTGTCATTTGTTTTCTTGATGGCAGCCATTCTGACAGGAGTGATATGGAATCTCAAAGTGGTTTTAATTTGCATTTCCCTGATGGCTAAGGATGTAGAACATTTTTTTAGATGTTTATATGCCATCTGTATTTCATCTTCCGTGAATTCTCTATTTAGTTCCGTAGCCCATTTTTTAACTGGGTTGTTTGAATTTTTGTTATTCTGTTTTTTGAGTTCTTTGTATATTCTGGATATTAATCCTCTGTCAGATGAATAACTGGCAAAGATTTTCTCCCATTCTGTAGGTTGTCTTTTGCTCTATTCACAGTGTCCTTTGCTGTACAAAAGCTTTGTAATTTTATAAGGTCCCAGTGGTTGATTAGTGCTTTTATTCTCTGAGCAATTGGAGTTATATTCAGAAAGTCCTTGCCTATTCCAATATGTTGAAGAGTTTCCCCTACTTTTCCTCTAGCATTTTCAGAGTTTCAGGTCTAATATTAAGGTCCCTGATCCATTTGGACTTGATTCTTGTGCAAGGAGAGAGACAAGGATCTATGTTTATCCTTTTACAAACAGATGTCCAATTTTCCCAGCACCACTTGTTAAAGAGGCTATCTTTTCTCCAATGAGTATTTTTGGCGTTTTTTTGTCAAAAATCAGGTAGCTGTAGCTGTCTGGATTAATATTTGGGTCTTCTATTCTGTTCCATTGATCTACCTGTCTGTCCTTGTGCCAGTACCATGCTGTTTTTGTTACTATGGCTTTGTAGTATAACTTAAAATCGGGTATGGTTATACCACCTGCCTGATTTTTGTTATGCAAAATTGTTTTGGCTATTCGAGGTTTTTTGTGTTTCCAGATGAATTTTAGTATTGTTTTTTCTATTTCTGTGAAGAATGCTATTGGGATTTTAATGGGGATCGCATTAAATGTGTAGATTGCTTTTGGTAAGATTGACATTTTCACTATATTGATTCTTCCAATCCAGGAGCATGGAATGTCTTTCCATTTCCTTGTGTCTTCTTCTGCAATTTGTCGCTCGAGTTTTTATAGTTCTCATTGTAGAGATCCTTCACTTCCTTGGTTAAGTTTATTCCAAGGTATTTTATTTTTTTGAGGCAATTGTGAATGGGAGAGATTCCCTGATTTCATCCTCTGCATGTTTGTTGTTAGTGTATAGAAAAGCTACTGATTTCTGTGTGTTTATTTTGTATCCTGCTACATTGCTAAAAGTGTTTATCAGCTCTAATAATTTGCTGGTAGAGTCCTTAGGATCTGTTATGTATAGAATCATATCATCTGCAAATAATGATAATTTGACCTCTTCCTTTCCGATTTGTATCCCCTTTATGAGTGCCTCTTGCCTTATTGCTATGGCTAAGACTTCCAATACTATATTAAATAATAGTGGAGAAAGTGGACACCCTTGTCTTGTTCCTGAATTTAGAGGAAAAGCTTCAAGTTTTTCCCCATTAAGTATTATGTTGGCTGTAGGTTTGTCATAAATAGCTTTTATTATGTTGAGATATGTACCTTCTATTCCAAGTTTCTGTAGTACTTTCACCATGAAGGGGTGTTGGATTTTGTCAAATGCCTTTTCTGCATCTATTGAGATGACCATGTGATTTTTGTCCTTCAGACCATTTATATGGTGTATTACATTTATGGATTTGCGTATGTTGAACCATCCCTGCATCTCTGGGATAAAGCCTACTTGGTCAGGGTGAATAATCTTTCTGATATATTCTTGTATTCTGTTTGCCAGTATTTTGTTGAGAATTTTTGCATCTATGTTCATGAGGGAGATTGGTCTATAGTTTTCTTTTTTGATCTGTCTTTGTCCGGTTTGGGTATCAGGGTGATGCTGGCTTCATAGAAGGATTTTGGAGAATTCCTTCCTCTTCTATTTTATGGAAAAGTTTGAGAAGCATTGGTGTTAGATCTTCCAGGAATGTCTGGTAAAATTCAGTAGTGAATCCATCTGGGCCTGGGCTTTTTTTAATTGGGAGACTTTTTATGACTGCTTGGATCTCTGTGGTTGTTATAGGTCTATTTAAATGGTTTATCTCATCTTGATTTAATTTTGGTAGGTCATATAAATCAAGGAACTCATCCATTTCTTTCAGGTTTTCAAACTTAGAGGCATATATATTCTTAAAGTATGTCCGTATGATTTTCTGAATTTCTTTGGTATCTGTTGTGATGTTGCCTTTTTCATCTCTAATTTTATCAATTTTTGTCTCTTCTCTCTTTCTTTTGGTCAGATTTGCTAAGGGTTTGTCAATCTTGTTAATCCTTTCAAAGAACCAACTCTTTGTTTCATTGATTTTTTGATTTTTTTTTGGTTTCCATTTCATTAATTTCTGCCCTAACCTTTATTATTTCTTCCCGTCTACTGATTTTTGGTTTGCCTTGTTCTTCTCTTTCCAAGGCCTTAAGGTGAAGCATTAAATTGTTTAGTTGTGAACTCTCTAGTTTCTTAATATAGGCACTTAGAGCTATAAATTTCCCTCATAGGACTGCCTTCATTGTGTCCCACAGGTTTTGGTATGTTGTATTCTCATCATCATTTGATTCTATGAATTTCTTGATTTCCTTCTTAATTTCTTCAATGACCCATGCGTCATTCAATAATGTACTGTTTAGTCTCCATGAATTTCTGTATGCTCTGTAGTTTTTCTTGTTGTTGATTTGCAGTTTAATCCCATTGTGGTCAGATAGCATACAAGGGATTATTTCAATTTTCCTGTATTTGTTGAGATTTGATTTGTGTCCTATCATATGGTCTATTTTAGAGAATGACCCATGTGCCGCTGAGAAGAATGTATATTCTGCAGTATTTGGATGGAATATTCTGTATATATCTGTTAGGTCCATTTGTTCCATGATATCATTTAATGCAGTTGTTTCTCTGTTTATTTTTTGTTGGGTAGACCTGTCAAGTGATGAGAGCGGGGTATTGAAGTCACCCACTACTATTGTGTTAGGTGTTATTTCTGACCTTAAGTCCGATAGTGTTTGTTTGATGTAATTGGGGGCCCCTGTGTTGGGAGCATAAATGTTTAGGATTGTGATATCCTCCTGTTGGAGTGTTCCTTTAATCAGTATAAAGTGACCTGCTTTATCTCTCCTCACTAATGTTGGTTTGAAGTCTATCCTGTCAGAAATTAGAATGGCAACCCCTGCTTGTTTTCTGGGTCCAATTGCTTGATATATCTTTTTCCAGCCTTTCACCCTAAGAATGTTTCTATCTTTTATTCGGATGTGAGTTTCCTGAAGGCAACAGATGGTAGGATCCTGCTTTTTAATCCAGTGTGCAAGTCTATGTCTTTTGATTGGGGCATTGAGGCCATTGATATTAAGAGTTATTATTGAAAGATATGTATTTTATCTGTCCATTTTTCTTGTTTTGTAGTTCTTCCTGGTTTTCGTTTTACTCACTTGTTCTAACTGTTGAGTATGGTTTCTTTTTTCCTATTTCCTGCTGTGTGTGTTTTGCTTTTTCTTCAGCATGAATAATTCCTGCAAGTATTTTCTGTAGAGCTGGCTTAGTTGTCATAAATTCCTTTAGCCTGTCTTTGTTTTGGAATGTCCTTATTTCTCCATCAATTTGGATAGAAAGCTTTGCAGGATAAAGTAATCTTGGTTGACAGTTTTTATCTTTCAGAACTTGGAATACATCACTCCAGGCCCTCCTGGCTTTTAGGGTTTGTGTTGAGTAATCTGCTGTGACCCTGATGGGTTTCCCCTTAAATGTCATTTGCTTTTTCTCTCTAACTGCTTTCAGTATACTTTCTTTGGTTTGTGTATTTAGTAGTTTAATTATAACATGGTGAGAAGAGGTTCTTTCTAGGTTTTGTCTGTTTGGTGTTCTAAATGCTTCTTGTATCTGCATTGGCATTTCTTTCCCAATTTGGGGAAAATTTTCTTCTATGATTTTATGGAAAACACCTACTAAGCCTCTGGATTGAAATTCTTCCCCTTCTGCTATACCTTGAATTCTTATGTTTGATCTTTTCATAGTGTCCCTCATGTCTTGGAGTTCCCATTCATACCTTTCTATTAGCTTGTCTTTCTCTTTGTTGGACTGTGATAGATCTGCCACCTCGTCTTCTAGCTTGGATATTCTGTCCTCTCCTTCATCCATTCTACTAGTGAGACTTTCCACAGAGTTTTTATTTCACTGACTGTGTTCTTCAATGTTAAGATTTCAGCCTGGTTTTTCTTCAGTAGTTCTATTTCCTTGTTCATGTCCTCTAATGACCTTTTTATTTCATTAAACTGTTTCTCTGTAATCTCCTTCAACAGTTTGTTTTCTTCTCTAATTCCTTTGTTTTCTTCTCGGATTGCTTTCATTTCTTCTTTCATTTCTTTGAGCATAGATATCATCATTCCCTTGAAATCTTTGTCAGGAATTTCATCTAAAACAGTCTCATTGTTGGACCTATCTGATGGATTTGCAATTTTTGGTGGAATTGCATTGTCTTGATTCTTTGTGTTTCTTGTATTATAATGTAGTGACTTTTGCATCCTGGATTGCTTTGATGCTTAGGTTTCCTATTTATCTTCAGTGTTCTTAGGTGTTGTGATCCACCTTTATATTATTTTAGGATATGGGTTTAAGGTGTCAAGTGTAGCACTTGTACTTAAGTAGAAGTACTCTAGCTGTTGAGTTTGCTTGTTAAGCAATTATTGTAGTGGACTGGTGGAACAATTTTGATGCAAGTTCTAAACTTCAACAGAGCAAAATACACATTCAATTGACATGAACACAGAGTATACAAGTGTGAGAATTGAGACAACCAGTCCTATAGGGTTAAAATCCCTAAGGGCATGTGATGGTCCACTCCCTTAGTCCTGTCAGCTTGGGAATCAGACCCTGTCCTCAATAATAACTGAAGCAAAAGATAAAGGCCCTTTAAATCTATAAGTAGTACAGATAGCAATATTCAACCCTCACATTCAGCTTATTTGAAAATGGTAAAGCCACCCACAAATATGTAATACATACCCTGCTTTGACCTGGAAAGAGTGGTTAGCACTTCCAATGCAGGCCTTTGTTATCTTTTGGTGTGGCTTTTAAACTCACCAATGCTGGGTGCCCACCTCGTTACCTGGGCTGTGGAGCTTGGGTCAGGTCAGCTGGGGCCAGTGTTGACGATGTGGTTCAAATTTGCCACTGGTTGTTGTTCGATTCTACCAATTCCCTGGGGAGCTGATGAATGGGGATGGGCGAATTCAGGAAGCCTGCAGCAACTCACGGTGTGTGTCTCTTTCAGTAGCTCCGCAGATTTTTCTTTGATTTCTGGGCTCTGTGAGGAGACTGATGAGGTTGAAAAGTCCCTTTTTTTTTGTTTGTTTGTTCAGGCGGCGTTTGCAGCGGAAGCTCAGCGGGGCTTAGCTGACCTGGTTGGAAGCTTTGGATCGAGAGTTGGAGTCTTGGTGCCGATCCGTTGGGGAACCGGCTGAGTGAAGTGAAGTTGCTGGGGTGCTCTTGGGGTGGAGCAAAGCCGCTGGGAGCCCACGGATGGGGAGCCCGCGGATGGGGAGCCCGCGGCTGGGGAGCCCGCGGCTGGGGAGCCCGCGGCTGGGGAGCCCGCGGCTGGGGAGTCTGCGGCTGGGGAGTCCGCTGCCGCGGCGGCGTTGGGGAGCGAGCTGCCGGGGGCCGCACTCTCCACAGTGGGTTTCTGGCTGTCTTTTGCTTTTCCGCTATTTCCCGGAGAAAATATTCTGCTCTCTTCCTCAGATGAGTGTAGTTTTTCTTGATTCTCTGCCTGATCCGGTTTGGCGTGGCTCCTATGCCGCCATCTTACCCGGAACTCTATACCTGCATTTTTTATTTCATTACTCTAACCAAGCTCTATTTTGTTTCCTTCAAAACCACATCTCCTTTCAACACTAGGACAGACAATTCTTCAAAGCTCTTGCAGACTCATGTGATATCTGCCAAACAGCAAACCCTAATTCCAACATCTGAACCCCTCAAATCCCTACCCACCAGATGTGGCACCTTCTACCAGCCATAGATTGGCAAGCAGACTTCACCATATGCCTCCTATTAAATGATACAAATATCTATTAGTGTGGCTGTCTTTTCTGCATGTGTAGAAGCCTTCCTCACCACAAACAGGAGAGTTAATATATTAACTGAGATATTGACTACAGAAATAGTCTCTCAATTTGGCTTATCATCCTCAATACTATCAGACAATGGCCCAGAATTTGTCTCTTCTAACTCCCCAAACATTGCCAGGTACCTACAGGTCACCTGGAAGTTTCACATTCCCTACCATCCCCAATCCTCCAGGAAGGTTGAGAGACTAACCATACCATCACAGAAACTCCCACAAAGCTCACCTTGGAACTAAAATCGATTGGATTAAACTTTTATTTCTAGTGTTACTTAAACTTAGAACCCTACCTAAAAGCTTTCCATGATCAGCCCCTTTGAACTCATGTATGGGAGACCTATAATTCCCCCTGGACTGTCTCATGAGACTCCACTACTCCTTCCTTCCATATTCACTAGTCTCCTCCCATTGTTCAGAAAGAACTATGGAGACAAACTAACACCACCCTCCCCTCCCTCTATCCAGAGGCTCCTCTTCCTAACTCCGAGTTAGGAGACATGGTTGATATCTCAGATCCCACCCAGAAATCTCTGTCTCCAAAATTGCAGGGGCCCCACAGGTCATCCTAATAATCCTCACTGTAGCCGAACTCCAGGGCTTCCCATCCTGGGTCCATCTCTCCCACTTGAAAAACACCCCATCATTCCCTCACCTCCTTCTCCCTATTTCTGGGTGACAATCACTGCCTCCACCTCTTTAAAGATTACTAAACTTCGCCCTACACCTGAACAGAACCATCTCGAGACAGACAAGCAAATGGCACTCAATACCCAACAATTTCATCTGTTCCTGACTCACATCCAGGAGGGCCTATGGTTGATGCCCCAGCCGATCTCCATCTCTTCTGGATGCCATAGAAGAACTCTGCTTACAAGGAACTTTCATTCCCTTCACACCAGAACAGATACAGTTGCTTACCATTACCCTACACTTCCTCCTCTTCATCTAGGAGTCTAGGGGATGCCCTGTCACCCCTTCTTCTCACAGTTGACAGAGCTAATAATTGTTAATTTCTACACATTGTTCTTAACACCAAAAAGCACTCTTAACATTCCTGCTTTGGGTACACTTCTTTACAGTAATTGTCCTAGGTGTTATTCATTCTTTAACTCCTAACAATGAAACATAACAGGCTTATAGCCCCTCTTGCCATTACTATGTCCCTAATAAGACTTATTGTCTCTCATGTTTTGCTACACCAGACACATGTGTCTCCACTGTGGCCCAAATAAGACCTGCCATCATAGGCTCTCCCCTAGTAATAAACTGTACCTTTTTAATACCCTGACATTATATTTGGGCCTATTAGATGGTATAAAGATAATCAAGAAATATTTCATCAGGGGATCACACAGGGACCATGGAAAAATCTCAAAGACCAGTCAAAAGAGATAATACAAATTTTTAAGGTGTTTTATTTATTTGAGACAAAGAGGAAGAGTCAGAGACAAAGAACAAATGGGTACACCAGGGCCTCCAGCCAATGCAAACGAACTCCAGATGCATACACCCCCTTGTGAATTTGGCTTACATGGGCCCTGGGGAATTGAATACAGTTCCTTAGGCTTTGCAGGCAAATGTCTTAACTGCTAAGCCATTTCACCAGCCCCTAAATTTTGCTATCTCTAAGACTACAGCCCACCCTAAACATTCAGGACAATACTGTTGTTCCAAACTTTAAAAAGGAGCCACCCTTGGACTGGAGAAATAGCTCAGTGGTTAAGGCACTTGCATAGAAAGCCAAAGGACCCAGGTTTGATTCCCCAGGACTGATGTAAGCCAGATGCACAAGGTGGTGCATGCGTCTGGAGTTTGTCTGCAGTGGCTGTTGGCCCTAGCATGCTCATTTTCTCTCTTTCTGTATCTGCCTCTCTCTCTCAAATAAATAAGTAAAATAAAATAAAATAAAATATTTTTAAAAAGAGCCCCTACAGATACTGTCTACTCAAAGGATACTGTGAACATAAGCATATCTACCAGCTCTATGGAGTCCTTAAATACTCAAAACATCTGGGTTCAATTGGCTGTTTATACCATGAACAAACATTCTTTTTGCAGTCCACCAACTATTAGATAATAATCTCACAGGTCTATCTGTTAAGTATAATGAATATGTTAATGTCATTGGATATAGAATTACCAAACAAGACCATCCTGTGCTCCATACAGATTCAGCACTCCCAGTCACCCTAGTTGTCCAACAACATTGCCTATGCATCAATTGTATCCCCCCTTGACCACCTATTAAACCATCTCAACCACTTCCTAATTGTTCTATTGAACAAAACATCTCCCTGACCACCGGCAAATGGATGCCCAGGGGATGGGTCTTCCTCTGCAATAAAATGGCCTTTCAAGCCCTGCCTGCTAACTTCTCTAGAATCTGCTCCATCAGACAGATCTTTCCCTTACTGCCATCCCTAACCCCTCCTCACTGGAATACTTGGGAGTCTGCACTTCAAGTGTGGTAATAATTTAATCCTCCTAGACTGCAAGCAGGTAGTGGTCACAACAGCATTTATCAAGCTCATTAAAGGCCTTGTGATAGGGATACAAAAGGAAGTGTCTAAGTTGGCCTGCATCCTTAGCAAATTGCTGATCTCAAAAGAGTTCTGTCAGAAATTAACCAAGAAATGAAAGAACTGCGAACCTCACTATTACAAAACAGAGCCATTATTGATTTTTTATTATTGAAGCATAATATTAGCTGCCAGCAATTCCCTGCAATGTGTTGCTTCAATATACAAAACTCCAATATTATTCAACAACAGATAGACAAAATAGAAGAAAAGGTTAACAAAATTTATGAGAGCAACTTTTGGTTAGGTTTAGGAAAATGGTTTCCATGGTTATGCTCTTTACTGGGTCCTTAGATGAGTATTCTTCTCATCATAGTCATAGCTCAACTGTACTTCGACTCATCAAACAAGAAGTCAATTCTGTAAAAATGATGTACTTTAACACTCCTTCAAACCCCATGCTCAAGACAAGACACCCATAATAATCTGCTTCTTGCCCCCTGTCCTTCTTACAGGGGTGACAGTGAAAAGGAAAACAAAAAGGAGAGAAACCAGACACCAGACACCAGACAGCCAGGGCATCCCAAGCTCAAAGGAGAAACCATGCCTAAATCTGAAATAAATGTATGATTTTTCTTGATCTATGTGACCTACCAAAATTAAATCAGGATGAGATAAACCACTTAAATAGAAAATGGAAAAAAACAATCAAACAGGGCTGAGGCTGTGGTTCAGTCCATAGAGGGCTTGCCTAACATGCATGAGCCTTGAGTTCAATACCCAGTAATTACATAAACAGGAAGTGCTGTTACCTGCCTCTAATCCCAGCAATAAGGAGGTGATGACAGGAGCAACAAAAGTTCAAGGCAAAATTAGAGACATGGCTTAGCAGTTAAGGTGGTTGCCTGCAAAGCCAAATAACCCAGGTTCAATCCCCAGGACCCACATAAAGCCAAGTGCACAAGGTGGCAAGTGTATCTGGTGTTCATTTGCAGTGGCTAGAGGCATTAGTGCACCATTCCCCATATTCTTTCTCTCTCTCTCTATATATCCCTCCCCATTCTTTCTCCCAAATAAATAAATAAATATTTATAAAATAAAGTTCAAGACAATCTTTGGCTACATAGTGAGGTTGAGCAGACAGACTGTCTGTCTCAAAAAGAAATGATAAACAAAACACCCCAAAATTCTGCTTGCTTTGCAAAAACAAGTGCATCATTCCTCTAAATGCCACATGGGTCCCAACCTCAATGTGTGGGAGGTGAAGGGAATTGGAGGCAGGAAGGGAGGCAGCAGTGAAGATGCCTAACTCTTTCAAGGAGCTCCACTGTGAAGAACTGTGGCCATCACAGGTGAGAGCCTGTTTCATGCAGAAGGGAAGGATTCTGCACAGCAGCAGAAGCTGAGGACTGGGCTGAAAGGGTCTAAGGTAATGACAGTCCCTGAAAAGGTCTAGGGATGTTCTGGAAAATTATCAGCAGGAACTTTCAAAGATGCCTTTTCTTGAGACAAGAGACAAAAGAAATGGTGGAAATCATTCAAAATAAGTTCATAGAATTGGTTGTGAAGTGATGGTAATTCAAGCTGACAGTTTAAAGCAAGAGATGAGAAATAAAGTGTGGTAAAGGGCCTGAGAGAGGAGTGCAGCTTAGAATAAACCTTAGTGTGGACAGCTGTCCTCCATACAAGGAAGAACCACTGTCCTTTGAACTATCAATGACTGTGGCCTGTAACTTTCAACCATGGAGGAGAGGAAGGTTCACGCAGCTCTCCACCTCTTCATGGATTCAGTTACTGTAACTAGAGGACAGGGCTCACAAAGCCCCACCCCAGCATTTATATACAGTTTAAGTATGAGGAGTGAAGAGGTAGCATAGAAATCATGTGCACTTTCTCTGCAAACGTGAGGATACAGGAGGGCCTAAATAGTTCACTTTTGAATCTTCAGATCCCACATAAACAGCTGGGAAAGTCCATTAAAGCCTGTTACCCCAGGCCTATAAAGGGGAGCA
Source organism: Orientallactaga sibirica (assembly GCA_036365145.1). Taxonomy (NCBI): domain Eukaryota; kingdom Metazoa; phylum Chordata; class Mammalia; order Rodentia; family Dipodidae; genus Orientallactaga; species Orientallactaga sibirica. Next base: position 13,308 of record JAEOAD010000624.1, read on the forward strand.
CAGATCAGAGACTCCCCCTGGGCTCAAGGAAAAGTGCCTATCTTTCAAGAGAATCCAGTTCAAAATGAGAACATGGGAAAGAATGATGGAGTGGGACACTGTTTTCTGCTCTAACAAAAAGGAGTGGGAACTGCAGCAGGGAAGAGCATAATACCACATAAGAGAACCCACCTACCTGTGGGCAGCACCATCACATGGGCATGCTAGTCAAGTACTCTACCAACTGAGCCACATCCCAAACCTTCCTTACCTGTTAAAGCAAGGATGATTATGTACAGATTATACTGTCAAATCATACATGGTCAAAGCATGCACTGTTCCTCCCTGGCACTCTTCTCTTACTTAGGTTCTTTCCCTCAATCCTCCACCCTCTCTGGCAGGCCTGTGAACAGTCCTGCACCAACACTGCACTCTGCAGGCTGCCTCTCATGGCTCCTATGAATGATATGCATGTGTGATACCTGCTACTGTGGTGGTAAATACAAATTATTGTACACATATTGGAACTTCAAATACATTCTTCAGCACTAGTTGTGTCCATTTTTTCAGTAAAAAATGAAACCAGGGGTGGAGCAATGGCTTATCAGTTATGGCACTTGCCTGCAAAGTCAAAGGATCAAGGTTCAATTCCACAGAACCCATGTAAGCCAGATGCACAAGGTGGCACATGTATCTGGAGCTCATTTGCAATGGCTGGGGACCCTGGAATGGCCATATTTTCTCTCTCTCTCTCTTTCAAATAAATTTTAAAAATAAAAAACTGAAGCCATTATTAGAAAAAAAAGAGACAAAAGAAAAATAGAAAAATGGTCATGTGTGTTGGCACATGGCTTTAATTCCAGCAATTGGAAGGCTAAAATAGGAGATCATTGTGAGTTCAAGGCTGGCCTGAGACTACATAGTGAATTCTAGGCCAGCCTGGGCTAGACCAAGACTCTACCTTGAAAAACAAACATAAATGAGTAAATAAATAAATAAATAAATAAATAAATAAATAAATGGTAAGGATGTGGAGAAATTGTACATTTATACAGTTCCTGTTTGGAAAGCTGAAAAAAGCTCAGGAGATAGATGGTTGTGATGCTTACATATTCCAAGCTCCAGAAGTTTCTACTTAAAATTATTTAAAGGATAAGTTTGATATTATGTGTTTTTTTAACATACTGAGATAAACTAAAGTACATATTAACTATCCTAAACATTACATTCAATGACTAGACACCATCATTTATAAGAATATATGCAATGGGGCTGGAGAGATGGCTTCTAATTAAGGTGTTTTCCTGTGAAGCCCAAGGACCCAGGTTCATTTCCCCAATACACACATAAGCCAGATACACAAGGTGGCTGTTTTAGTCAGGTTCGCATTGCTGGCAGAAAGCACCTGCCTAATAACAGCTTGTAGAAGGAAAAAACACTTTATTTGGGCTTAAAAACTGAAGGGGAAGCTCCATGATGGCAGGGAAAAAAAATGACAGCATGAGTAAAGATGGACAACACCTACTGACCAACATCAGATGGACAACAGCAACAAGAGAGTGTGCCAAGCACTGGCAAGGAGAAAGTGGCTATAAAACCTGGAAGCTGGCCCCCAACAATACACTGCCTCAGGGGGCTTTAATTTCCAAATCTCCATCAGGTGGGAACTTAGCAGTCTGAACACCTAAGTTTATGAAGACACCTGAATCAAACCACTGCAGAGGTGCATGCATCTGGAGGCATTCATTTGCAGTGACTACAGACCCTGGTGTGCCCATTCTCCATTCCCCCTCATAAATAAATAAATAAAATGTTTTTTAAATATATGTATTGGGGCTGGAGAGATGGTTCAGTGGTAAAGGCACTTGCCCGCAAAGCCTAACAACTCAGGTTCAATTCCCCTGTACCCATATAAAGCCAGATGCACAAAAGAGGACATGCATCTGGAGTTCATCTGCAGTGGCTACAGGCCCTGGCATGCCCATTCCCTTTCTCTCTCCTTGTAAATAAATATATTTTAAAAAAAAAAAGAGTATATGTGAGAGAGAGATGAGCATTATTGTGCATACCTGTAATTCCCATAGAGGAGACTGAGGCAGGAGCATCCTGAGTTGGAGGCCAGCCAGTGATACATAATGCGACCTCACCTCTAGGTAAAAATAAAAAGAGCCGACGGTGTAGCTCAGTGCAAAAGAACTTGCTTAGCACACACTAGACCCTGGGTTTGATAGCCAGGAACAGAGGATAAGCACTGACAGTTACTCCAATTTAGCTCCAAATAAGAGTAAAACTGCTTTGCCTTCTGGAGAGAGAGTGCATGGAGGCCAGCAGCACAAGGCTTGATGCGTACACAGAACATGAAGTGTTCTGACATTATTACTCCCTGCACACGGGGCTCAGCTGTGAGGGAGACCAAAGGTGTGCACCAAGCGCTGCAGGCAAGAAAGACAAGGGAATAGTCTCCTCCTCTCCTTAGTCCTGGGCAATGTCCTGTAAAAATATACACATCTCCATAGCACAGCCAAACTATCATTGCTTCAACTTCTGCAGAGATGTGAGCAAATATTTATTCACCCCAAATAAGGTGCCAATGACAGACCAAAGAAATAATGCCATTCAAGTCCAGCCCAGTGAGCCAGTGAGTATATATTGGGGTTATTTAGAGGAATATGGATGAGGAGATATTTACAGGCACATGGATGACTGAAAAGTACCTGCATCGGTAAAAGTTCCACCTCCCATGGGTGACAACTCATGAAAGCTGTATCCCTGGAGATGCTTGTAAAATGAAGGGGGCTTGACCATTTGGAATGTCTCCTCTTCCCAGAAATTGTTACTGTTTATTTAACCTTGTGGAGGGAGCTTGTGCAGCTTGTGAATTTTAGGAGCTTTTTGGGATTTTCAGGTTTTGTCCACTTCTGGAGCATGGTTTCTAAATTCCTGAGTCTTACAAAGATTCCTGTGGGGTGGGGAGGAGCACTCTGAACCACTGTTTTGGGGTACACATAGTCATTACACACATGAATTCATAGCAGCTTAAATTTCCTGCAAAGATTGAGCTTGTGTCAATACATCACCTTCATGGGGAAGGATACATGTGACTCCACATCTCTAGAGAAGAAGCTAATTGCACCTAATGATTGCTGGAAAGGGGAGTCATGTTCATCAGTTGTGTACCTGCTGGTAAGTTGCCCATCCTGTTATATCACCATGATCATGCAAGAAACCCTAATTTAACTCAATGGGGTTAAAAAAAAAAAAAAAAAGGAATGAGGAATACCTGCAACCCCACTGAGGAGCATCCCTAATGGAGTGGGAGCAGGGATGAGGGAAAAAGGGTACCAATACATGATTTATCTGTACAAAACATGTTGTTAAAATAATAATAAAATAATTTTTTTTTTAAAAAGGAACAAAAGTAAGATGGGGAGTCATAGGAATGAAGAAATGTGTTAGTGAGAGGTGGAGACTGGTAAGACAGTGGATTTCTAGGCATGAGATCAAAATGTTATATATGTATTAAAATACCAAAATGCAGACTAGAGGGATAGCCTAGTGGTTAAGGCATTTGCCCACAAAGCCAAAGGATCAGATTCGATTCCCCAGGACCCACATAAGCTAGATGCACAAGGTGGTGCATGCATCTGGAGTTTGTTTGCATAGCTGAAAGCCCTGGTCGCCCATTCTCACCCTCCATAGCTCTCTCTCTCTCTCTGTTTCTCCCTATATCTCTCTCAAATAAATAAATAACAAAATATTTATAAGAAAAATATCAAAATGGAAAAAATAGTGAACAAAAACAGTTGAAGAGGATGGTTTCATGAAAGAAAATGAGAAGTGTCCAAATGGCCAGAAGAGATGAGAAAACTGCCTGCAAAGAGGGATGTGCACTCACGAGCCTGTGCAGTTTCCATGGAGCCTACTCAGGCTCTGCTGCCCTGGCCTTGCCCTCCATACACTCCTTGTTCTCTGTGTGGTTTTTCTTTGTTTGATTTTGAAATAGGGACTCCCATAACCCAGGCTGGACTCAAAGTGACCTGGAGTGATGGCACATACCTGTGAACTCAGTACTTGGCAGGTGGAGGCATGAGATAAAATGTTCAACATATGTACTGAGTTTACAGGCATGTGCCACCGAGCCAGGTTCACTGCCCTCACTTCTTTGTCTGCATTCCCTCTAGATCACCTTATCCACACCCAGGGTCTCAAAAGACAGTAACATGTTGAAGTCTCTGAACCATATATGCTAGCTCTTCACTTTCCACTGGATGACAGGTTTGAACATGTATGTGCTCATGAGGCACCTCTGAGGGTAACTGAAACAGGGCAGTTGTTAACACTTGTCCCCTTGACAGATCACTTGCCTGGTTTGTGCAAAGCCTTGTGTTTGATCCTTAGCAACACACACACACACACACACACACACACACACACACACACACACACACCCTATCCCCCATCTGTTCCCCATGCATTCTCTATTTCATGCAATGGTCCCCCCACCTCTTTACTGTAACCATGTCCAGACAACCTGAGTTATTATTATGAAGCACCATCTTAGCTCCCTTATCAGTTTGGCACATACTTCTCTGTAGCCTTGTTCATCCTCACTATTCACACACATGTTGCTAGTTCATCCATTGAAATGGTGTATCCAGGCTGGAGGTGTGGCTCAGTGGTGGATCCATTGTTTACCTGGGATGTGTGAAGCTCTGGGTTCATGAACAAGTTCCCAGAAAAAAAAAGTAATTGCTGAGTTAACCATACTACATAGCTGATAGAATGTATAGAAAGACTGTGGTAGTAGAAAGGTGACTGTTACAGGTTTATAACCTAATTTTGTTGGGTTACGTTAGTCCCATAAATAGCACTTATAGTCTACCTCACCACTTGATCTAACATTGCCATTACTATCAGGTAAAATTCTTATTGGAATGTTCAAACAAACATCTTAGATTCCACCAACACATGGCTAAGGATGGCATCACAAAACACCTGAGGCCTCTAGCAGAGACTTCTCTGCTTTGAAATCTCCTCCTTGATGTTTCCTGAGTGTACTTAAAATGCCTAGATTTATAACTTTTTCATTCTGTTACCATAAATATTCCATGAGTCAGGTAGGGGGTCCCACATTTTTACTCCCAGTACAAAAAGAGGCTAAAGTAGGAAGATCACTGTGAGCTTGAGGCTACCTTGGTTGACAGATTGAGTTCCAGGTCAGCCATGCTAGAGTGAAACCAGGCTTAAGAAATGAAACCAAAAGTTCTGAAACTTTTACCATGTTGAAACATCATATTTGATGTAACCTAGACCTGTTCCCAGGCCATCAGCTCTCAGATTTGTCTCAGAATAAAGTATTCATTATGCACTTAAGGTAAGAACTGGGGTTTGACATCCCAACACCACAATATAAAAAAAAATGAAAATGAAAAATCAGCTCCAGAGCCGGGCATGGTGGCACACGCCTTTAATCCCAGCACTTAGGAGGCAGAGGTAGGGGGATTGCCATGAGTTTGAGGGCTCCCTGAGACTACATAATCAATTCCAGGTAAACCTGGACCAGAGTGAAACCCTACCTCAAAAAACAAAACAAAACAAAAAAAAAATCAGCTCCAGTTCTCCCCTGAGAGTTTCGGGTTCTTTCACATGTCCATACCACTGCACTTGACATTCTCATCACCCTACTGACAATTTGAGTCAGAAAGACTTACTTTTGAAAATGACATCGAAACTGCAGGGTGCTCAGCAACATCCCTGTACCCACCCACAAGGTCAGGTGCAGCATTGTATGCTCCACCCTTAATTAAATAATAAAAAATGACCCCTGACATCACAAAATATCATTGGTTAAAGCAAACTAATTCTTCCTGAGATCAACACCAGCAATGCAGTCTGCACCATTTTTCTGGTATTACCAGACCAGTTCAGGGAGAAGTACAGGGGCTCATGGAAATTGGAGACATGCTGTGACTTTGGTTTAATTCTGTCAGGGAAGGAGCTGGAGAACTGCAAGTGGCCACCAAGTGAACAACTGAAAGACAGATTCGAGCCTCAATGTGATGAAACAGGCAAGAAAACACAGGTCACAGTGTAGAAGAATATCAGGGCTCAGAGTGGGTTGGACTACCCACTTTCTCACATCATAATAATAAAGGGAAAATACACACATGTTTTAGATAAACTTATGATCTAAACAGAGATTCAGAGGAATGAAAAAGCTACTGTACTGGCTTTGGTGTATATGAAACCCTCACTACATGGAGAGAAGAGTCCATAGGTCCACAAGGAGACATAGAGAACCATTAACACCTTAAACCTCAGAGTCATGACTAATTACTTGACCCCCCCCAAATGAAATGATTGCCTTTTTTTCTCCTCCTATATTGACTGTTAGCTATAGATGAAATATAAGATATCTCTAAGAATCCTTTCTTATCCCAAATTTCCAGCTCTCTCAATACAGCACAGATTTAAGGTTGAATTCCTGTCTTTGCTCACTTGCCTCAGAAAGTGCAAGTATCAAGGACTGAATTCTGGTTTCAGAAAACAGGGTGACTGGTACAGATGACAGTTGTGGGAAGAAAATCAGGAGATTGTGAAGTCACCAGTCAGTGTGGGGTGAGAGGGAAATGATGGAACACAGACTTCATACACAAAGCCAATGTCTCATGCATTAGACCCTCAAGAGGTAGATGCATCAGAGCCCTGAGGATTGTCCCTGGTACCACGGCTGTGTGAGCTTGGCTCCCTGCTTCTCCTCCTGGTTACTCTTTCCTCCCCATCATCATGATGATGAGACACAGTTCTGAGAACCAACCCAGCACCAATTTCCAGAATGGGGAAGGTGGGTTGAGAATGGTCACTCATCCTGCACAAGGCATGTGCCTCTCCTCCCTATAAGGAAGCCCACACCCACCTACTTCTATCCTGGTGGTCTGAATTCCACACACTGCATGTCCTAGTCTTGTCTTTGCAGATCCTATTGCTAACACAGAGTGCCATCTCCAGAGTATAAACCCAGGGCCCAGCTTCTCAGCATGTCCTCACTGTGAGAAATGGGGTGATGGGTTTGTTTATCTTTGGAGCTCTACCCACCGACTGTCTCCTTTCTCCTCTCCAGGGGGCTGGATGCCACATCATACATATGATCTTCATGTAGGTCCTAGGGCACCCTGCTTTTGCCTCATATTTGGGCTGCATGATTCAGGTGACCATGTTTACTATATTACAGAAAACGTCCTTGTTCAGGGAGGTTTGATATGTGCCATTTCAGGAAGGTCAGTACATCTCACACCCACATATCAAATGAAGGATCTAAGGAGATTGTTAAAGATATTTCCTTGCAAACTTAACAGCTCCTGTTCAATTCCCCACCATCCACATAAAGGCACGTGCACACAGCATACCCACTCCAAGTCAATGAGAAGTGGAGGCAAGAGAACCCAGAATCTTGCAGGCCAGCGAGAATGGTGCCCATGAAGCAGAAAAAAAAACCAGCATAACCAGTAAAACAAGTGAAACCCTGTGTCAAGCAAAGTGGAAGTTGTCCTCAGACCTCCACATGTACTCTGTGGCATGCACATGCTAATTCACACAGAAGATACTTGAATCACGTCACTTCTCTCTTTAATGGCATCTTTTAAATTCTTAGATACATGCTGAGCATTACATTAACCAACCAATCTGAAGATCTCATCCAAATAACAGGTAGTCATCTCTGATCCTGGAATCCTCTGAGCTTCCTTTCCATTCAGTAACTAACCTAGTCTTCCATTCTTGAAGTGTCAGGATTTTCCTGACACCAACCTGCCACTCCCAAACTGTCATTTCTTCACAGGTCTAGTGACTCTCTAACAATCTCTACCTGCCTATCACCATGGTGCCTTAGGTAAACACCTTCTCCCAAATTACAGTGAGCTTATTGAACTCAGGACATTCTCAGTTTAATTAATCACACTCAGTAGTATTGAATATTTGTTTCTCACACCGCAAAGGCTTTTAAAATTTTGTGTTAAGGCCAGAGGCTAGTAAAGCCAAGACCTCACTTAATTCTCCTTCCTGCTTTTCCTTCTAGTATTTAGTACCGAACACTGTTGGTTTTCACTTTCTCTCCATATACACAGGAAAATGAAGGCAATGTCTGTAAGCACACCACACTGATATTAGAAAATCGACATGAAGAGGTGAAGACACTTGTGGGTGGCATGCTGGCTTTGGTCTGAAGCCAGGCCTATCACCAGGGTTCCTCACAGTGCCACCAGGGAGTCCATGTGGCCCCTCTACTTGGCCTGACCCCCCTACCTGATGCAGAGAGGTCTGACTTGCAAGTAGATCACCATGGTCACCTCCTCCACCACCATCTCACCAGACAGAGGATCAGGAAAATGAAGTGTGCTACTACCTCTTCACCATTTGCACCTCCCTGCCGTTAAGTTTACAATTTCCCCAGTGCTCTGGCAGCAGTGCAGCAGTGTGACATCATGGGCTGTTCCACTTGCCTGGGTATGGGGGGAGGGCAGAGCCATCCACTATTCCTGACAGGAGGGTGCCTTGCAGAGGGGAGTGGGATGCAGCTGTACTGAAGCAGAAACTTTGCAGCTCACAGGGATCTTTCCTCCCACCTACCCATAGAGCAGATGCAGGACTCCTGTGGCATGAGGAGGCCTCATGGGATAAGGGGACTCCTGGCCAGAAGATTCCACAGGCCCACTGTGTGTGCCTGACAACACTATGGTCAACCCACAGGGACTGACTGCACTCAGACCTGGGTTCTGCAGCCCTGCCCTGCTTCCCTTGCTCTTCCTTCCTTTCTTCCTCCCTTTCTCATCTTCCATTTCCCCTCTTTTCTCCCCTTCCTTCTTTCTCTCCCACTCTGCTCCTTCCTTCCTTTCCTCTCTCCCTGCTTCCTTGTTTCCCTCACTCACTCCCTCCTTCCTTCTTTCCATTCTTATTTCCCCCTTTTCCTTCCTTCCTTTTATTCTCCTCCCCTTTCCCCTCTTTTTCCTTCCTTCTTTCTTTTTTTTTAAATTAATGTTTTTTTCTTTTATTTTCCAGATATTTTTTCCCCATTCTTTTCCAGTCTCCACCCTTCCTCCTCTCTCCATTTCTATCTATTAATTTGATTCATCGTTTTCTTCTATTTTTAGGCTCTTCAGAGTATTGCTAGGCCTTTATCGAGGCCAATTTCTTGGGCAGTCCCATCTTCATTCCTTCCTTCTTTCTTCACCCTTCCCCTTTTTCTACCTTCCTTCCCTCTTCTTTCTTCTTCCCATTTGTCTCCCTTTCTCCTTTTTCCCTCTTTCCTTTGCCCCCATTTTCCCTCCCTGTCTCCCTTTCCTCTTTCCTTCCCTTCCTCCCTTTATCTCCCCCTCTCCTTTCCTTTTTGCTCTTCTGTTTTGAGACAGGCTCTATATAGTCCAGACTTTCCCTCAACCCTTGAAGCTCCTACCTCAGTCTCCCACTGAGTGGTAGTGCACCGCACCCAGATGTTTGGGGAGGGGCATGTATGTGTGTGTGTGTGTGTGTGTGTGTGTGTGTGTGTGTGTGTGTGTGGTGTGTTGTGGATTTGGACTCATGTTCCAGGGCGGTGCGCTGGAGCTGGGTGTGGGCCTGGCCAGCCCTTTGCCTGGCTTTCTCGCAGCGCCTCCCGGGAGCCCTGTGACCCCTCAGCCCAGCGCGATCCTCCTACCTGCTGCCGATCGCTCTCACTGCCCCCAGACCCGCCATGGCCGCCTCCTCCGCCATCCCGCAGGATGGAGGCTCGGAAAATGAACTCCGCTGCTTCCTCCGCACTGCTCACGCCGACCCGCCTTTCAGTTTACAATCTGCTGAGCGGTTTCCTGGCACACAGACACAACACCGCCACCGCCACAGCCACCTCCTCTGCCCCGCCGAGCTGCTGGAGAGAGGCTCAGGAGAATGAACTCCGCTGCTCCCGCCTTTTGAAAGTTTATAACTGCGCTAAGGACGCTCTGGGTGAGGCGCAGCATTGTGACGTCACGGGCAGTTCCACCTGCCTACAACGCGGGGAGGCTGGAGCCCACCCATGGGTCAGAGGGGGTGGCTGGCAGGAGATGAGTGGGCTGCAGCTGTATTGGAGCAGGGACTTTGCAGCCAATAGAGCTTGTGCCTCTCCCCCAAACACTCAGAGAGCAGATGCAGGGGCTCGTGAGACCTGAGGTGCAGCTGTGTGTACTGACAGACCACCAGCTTCCACCAACCCAAGGTTTAAGAATGTCATCAGATAGCATGTGAAGACTATGGTGGAGATTTCCCTGCTTTGCTAAAACCTGCCTACCTGATGGTCAACCAATGTATTTGAAAAGTGCCTTGATTTATGAGCTGACTTATGTAACTATGAAAACTTCATGAAACTGTTAAAACATTTGGACAGGGAATTTTGGGTAACATAAATCTGTGTTCCTGGGCCATGGTCACTCACATTTGGCCCTAGACTAAACTATGTCTAATCCCCTTTGAGGTGAGAGCTGTGTCTTTTGATGGACACTGGGGTGCAGCTGTGCTGAAGCAGGGACTTTGCAGTTCACAGAGCTTGTGTCCCACCCCGCACATACCCAGAGAGCAGATGCAGGGGGGTTCCTGGTACCTAGGGTGCAGCTATAATAAAGCAGAAGCTTTGCAGCTCACAGGTTACCCAGAGAACATGTGCAGGACTCCTGGGGCCTGAGGAGGCCTGGTGTGATGGTGTGATTTGTGGGGCCAGAAGATCCCATAAGGCCTACTGTGTGTGCATGAAACACTATGGTCAGTCCACAGGGATTGACTGTGCTTAGGCCAGGGATCTGCAGACCTGCCCTCCTCTCCTTGTCCGTCCTTTGTTCCTTCCTTCCTTCCTTCCTTCCTTCTTCCTTCCTTCCTTCCTTCCAATTCTTCTCCATTTAACCCCTCTTTTTTCTGCCATTCTTTCTTTCTCTTCCCTTACCCTCCTTCCTTTCTCTACTTCTTTCCATTCTTCATTTCTCCTCTCTTTTTCACCCTTTCATCCTGCCACTCATCACCTTTCCCCTTTTTCTCCCTTTCTTTCTATTCTTCTCCTCCCTTTCCCACTCATTTTTCTTTCTTCCTTCCTTTCTTTTTTCTTCCCTTTCCCCTTTTCTTCTTCCCTCCTTTCCTCTTCTCTTTCTCCCTTTATCTCTGGCTTGCTGTGAGCTCAAGGCCTGGTGAGGACTCCATCTCATGTCTCCTCTGTGCAGTCAAAATATTGCCTTCCTCCCCTGCAAAGTTTTGGCACACAGGAAAGGCACAAGATAGACATGAAAAAAGCTGGGATGGAGAAGTGTGTGTGTGTGTGTGTGTGTGTGTGTGTGTGTGTGTGTGTGTGTAGAGTGATGAGATGGAAAGCAGCCCTGAGAAGAGGTAAAATATCTCACCAACAGAAGTGAATCACACAATGGAGTGTGGAATGTATATTTACATTATATGTATAATTACAAGAGATGAACACCACAGGGAAGTTCCTATCTTTATGATGTCTGAAGGGATTTATAAATAGTACAGAAGCTTTACAGCACCTAGTGTTGTGGCCTTTGCTGCCCTGTCAGCCCCCTTTCAAAGGAATAGCAGAGACAAAGCACCCAGTAAAGGTTAATTACAATTAGCTGGGCACTGCTGCTGCTACCAGGTCCATGAGTCTGAGGGAAGTGAGGGGAGGGGGACTGGGGGAAGACCACACAGGAGCTTAAGTGGAGGTGAAGAATCTGGGGAAGCCCATACCAGGGAAACTAGACAGGGCTTGGCCAGGAAGGTATTGTTCCTGGGATGCGAGTGCTGATCTCAGACATTCCTCTCTCACTGTTTAAGGCTGTGGGCTGGAATGATGATTGGAAAAGTCCCTCAGTGGGCTCTGGAGACAATTAACTTGGTGAATGTCCAGTGTGGGGAGGAAAGTGTCTCTTGGACAACAGGATATTTTGTAAGAAACATCTAGAAGTAGGAAGTGAGGATAGAGACATGGGAGGCATAGCTTCATGGGTGGTGTAGGTGAAACCTGGATTCTGAGCAGCTGCTTACAAACTTGAGGTGATCGCAGCTCAGAGCTAAGTCCAGGCAGACAAGGGGGCAAGGGATCTTACTCTTGAGGTCTGTAAATTTGGAGGCAGACATGTCGAGGAATGATGGGGGCATGGGCAATGGCAGTGTGGGAAGTGGTCTGGGATACAGGAAGACTTCTTGGAGGACAAGGCTGGGGATCTGTGCAGATGGGCACAGTGATGCTCACCTGTTATCCCAGCATGCAAGAAGCAGAGACAGGAGGATCATGAGTTCAAAGGCTGCCTGGGATATGTATAGCAAGACCTGTTCCCAAAAAATATTCTTGGGGATGAAGCTCATTGGGTAGTGTTTGCCTTGTAAGCTAAAGACCTGAGTTTGATCCACAGAATCCATATAAAATAGCCAGGTGTGGTGCTGCAGCCTTGTAATCCTAGCACTGGGGAGGTGAGATAGGAGAGTCCCTGGGGCTGAGTGGCCAGCCAGTATAGACTATTTGGTGAGTTCCAGGCCAGTGAGAGGCCCTATCTCAAAAACTGCCAATGGCATTCCTGGGAATAACACACAAAATTGTCTTTCTTCCCCACTGCCTGTATGCATGTATACTTGCATACACACAAGCACTGCACACATGAAAACATACAAACACACATACACACACATATCACATTTTTATTTTCATTTTTGTAAAAAATTATTTACAAACAGAGAGAGAGGTAGAGAGAAGACAGACAGATAGGCTAGGCACTCCAGGCCCCCATCCACTACCAATGCATTCCAGACACATGGACCTCATTTTAGGTGGGTGTGATGGAATCAAACATGGGTTGTTAGGCTTTTCAGGCAAGCACCTTAACCAGTAAGCCATCTCTCCAGCCCCTCTATCACATTTTTAACAATAAAGAATCCTTGTGGGAGAGAAAAAGATGTTGGGAGAGAAATCTGGTTAAAGCAGGTTTAGAGTGAGTAGGAGCTCCAGGAAGACAAGAAGAGTAGCCCTGAGATCCTGTCCATGGATGGATCTTGTAGAACAAAAGGCCCAAAGATTATGCTTAGAACAGTCTGGAAACTTTTAGCAGCTGAACAGGCCATATTCCAGCTGGGCAGAGGGTGGCAGGAGTAGTGACAAAAAACCCTCCCTAGGGCCCAAGGTCAGAAATAAGCCCATCTGGGCCACAGAGAAAAGTGGCCTGGACTGGGATGAAATGACTGGGCCTGCAGCAGGTACCTAGGCCTGCATGCTGGACACTGCAGATTTCCTGCCTTGATTGAGAAATGTCCTAATTATCCTGGCTGTGCTGTGGGTGCCAGGAGGGTGGGGCTGTCAGTCAGAATTGTGATGCTTTGAGACTTGAGTCCTGGCTCTGGTTCTGGCTGACCTCTTGAGAAAGTGACAACTGGTCCCTTACAGGTACCAAGCAGAGCCTGGAAGAGAGCAGAAGGTGGAGCCTGCTCCAGTGTCTTCTCAATGTTCAATCAGACTCAGAACCAGAAGTTTAACTAGGTTGAGAGGACCTTTGTGGGGATTAACAGAACACATGAAAATTATTGAAGGAGGGCTGAGAGATGGCTCAGCAGTTAAGGTGCTTGCTTGCAAAGCTTGATGGCCTGGGTTCAATTCCCCAGTATCCATGTAAAGCCAGATGCACAAACTGGTTTGTGTGTCTGGAGTTTGTTTGCAGTGGCAAGAAACCCTCATGCATCTGGCTACACTATTCTCTCTCTCCCTTGCAAATAAATGAATAAAGAATTTCTAAAAGAAAATTATTCAAGGAGACCTCAGTGGCTGCACGTTGTCATCATTTTCCATGGCCATCATGGCATGTCACCTTGCCTGGAGATGTGACTTGCTGACCCCTCTACATATACCTGAGTGTATGTCATGTGACCTCAGGCAAGGCCTTTCCCTCTCTGAGCCTCAGCTTCCCTCTCTGGGTTGGTGTGGTCATGAAATGAGGGACTGAGTGTGGAGCCTCCCAGCATGCTGAATTCCAGTAAGCACTGAGACACAGTAGACCACAGGGCTGGGGGTTTGAGGAACCCCAAATGGGGTCCTTTTGGCAGCAGGTGTCAGGAGAACACCCTTGGGGAAGTGTGTGTGGCCATCTGGACAGGGTAGATCATGGCTGCTCAGGGTACATGTTTCTGTCAGCGCTTCACCATCATGGAGCAGAATCAGGATGGTTTCATTGACAAGGAGGACATGAGGAACAGCTTTACTGCACTGGCTGGATGATGTAGTAATGGGGAGAACTTGGAGCTGGGCAGGGAGGTGTTGCTATGTGCAGGCCACCAATCAGGAATAGGTGACTGGGGACATATCAAGATCAGGGCATTGATTGATGGGCTGTGAGCTTAGTGTTCTTCTGTGCCCATCATACTCTTGCCCCACTTCTCTTCTCCAGGTTGCATCAATGTCAAAAATGAGTAGTTGGATGCCATGAGAAGGAGGTTCCAGGCCCATCACCATGTTTAGGGAGAAATGTTAGGGTGATGGAGGCTCTCAGGAGGCAGGGGAGGGGATAGGGATAGGTAGTAGACATGTCTCCCTATGGGGCCCTGATGTTTACAGAAGCACAGTTGAGAACCTGGTGTGCCTCTCCCCAAGCACCGTCCCCTGGAAGCACACACCACCCCAGGCCCTGCATCAGTTTCCACCTAGGCTCATTACCCACAATCAAGACAGCACTTTCCACTTCCTTCCTATTAAGATTCCACCCCTGCTTTTTTTTTTTTTGTCTGAAAGTTCATCTCAGCGAACCTAAAGCTGTCTGCAACAGTAAAGTGGTACCAGGAGTGGGGTGAGATGAACCTGACCGTGTGGATATTCGTCTTTTAGAACCTTCGTTTTGGAGGAATGGACATGGACTTGGTGCTTACAACTGAAGATGCCTTCTGGAGTGGTAAGCCAAGTTTTATGGACTATTCTAATGAGAGTTTGAGAATGCTAAGTGCAGATAGTACTGAACTTCGAGGCTTGGCTTATGAGGTTTCTAAGAGGAAGGAAAGACTGCAGAGGACTTTGTTGGAACTGGGCTACTGGCATAAGGGATGGCTACGTTCTGCTATACAGGCCCAAAAAGTTTGATCAAGGTTAAATTTGTAATGGACTGATATGCTTGGCTGAAAATATCGGACTGAGATTTTAAGATTTTAAGTTGGAAAACCTGAAACAAGTTAAAAGTAGAGGCGTTGAGGCTGGTTTAGCTGCTATTGTCAACACATTAGCAATCTTAAAAAAGGTGGAAGAAAGGTGGCCCGAATAATTTACATTAAAACAATGGAGAGGATGCCTGAGGAAAGACTGTTAAAAATACAAATTCTTGGAAAGAGCTGACTGGAGAAAAAACCTGCTTTTCAAGGCTATGGTTTATTTTGTTCCTGGATTAAGAATGTGGCTGTGTCCTGCACACCTGGTATTAGTTTTGAAAATATAAAAAAATGCATGAAAGGGTCATAAATTGCACATGGTTCCAGGAGCCGCTGCTGAGATGCAACATAAGGCAGGACATGAAGTCCCTGAGGAATAGGCTGAAAAAGCTTTTTGGAAGATGGACCATGGTTTACATAGAGACCTAAACATGTTTTGAATATACCAGGACTGTACAAAAGGACTACCATAAAGTGCAGTGTTGACATAAGATAAAAGTTTTCCCTGGCGACTCTGTCCAGCTAGAGGGGCGGAATTGAAAAACCTAAAGACTGTCAGTCTCTGGTTATATTGAACTTAAACTGCAAAAGTTTAATAATGGCTGATGGTGGCTGAGTTTGCATTGTTCTAGTCTATCCTTGCTATGCCTTATACAGTTAAAATGTTTACTCTGTGCCTTTACATGTTAAAAGTATCTAACTTGTTTGATTTTACAGGACTCACTATCTTAAGTTGATCAAGACTGTAAAAACCTTTAAAATTGGACTAAGTACAATTTACAATATGTGATAGTTATAAATCTATTGGGGGCCAGGACCTAAATATATTGGGGGCCAAGGGCGGAATGTGGTAGTTTGAATATATGTCCCCCAATATATTCAGTGTTTTATTATTTTATAGTTTGCATCTGCAATCACCTTGCTAGAGGCAAGGTCACTGGGGGCCCGGTCTTAAGGTGTGGTAATGGTTTGAGAGTTCCATTGTAAAGATATACAAATATGCCTAGCAGGAGTTCCTGAAGTGTGCTGTGTGACCTTTTGGCGGTAGTTTTTGCTCTGTGTGCTGTGGTGGCTGGTTGGCTTTTCTCTCTCTTGCCTAGTCCTGTGGAGAGCAGGCCACTTCTTCTGCCATTATAAAACTTTCCCTGGATCTGTAAGCTTCAATAAATAATATCCCTTCCTCCATAACTGTGCCTGGTCTAAAAGTTCATCTCAGCAAACCTAAAGCTGTCTACAACACCATCCTACCTCAGCCTCCTGGGTGCTGGCATTAAAGACATGTGCCATCACACCCAGCCTATTTCCCTCATCTACCTGCCCCTTTTGCCTGTCTGTCCCCTTTTGATGGTGAGTGACAGGCAAAGAGCTATGGGGAAAGTGGTTCTAAAAATACTCACCTTGTCCAATTTTGTAGCCACCACAGTCCCAGTGAAAAGATCGGAGAGCTGTGTTCACCAATAAGGAGTCGGAGCATGCTCAGAGAGGTCATGATGGTTGTTCCAGGTGCTCTGAGAAAAGAATAATTATAATGGAACCACTAACAGTCTCCTGGGACTCAATATCCTGTCTGGGGCTAGAAAATAGGGCCATCT
>JAEOAD010002006.1:0-45032 GCA_036365145.1 Orientallactaga sibirica
TCACACTTGCAAAACATCGCAAAGACAAAATAACAAAAAGCAAAATGAACGGAAGGAAGGAAGGAAGGAAGGAAGAAAAGAAAGGGAGGAAGAAAGGAAAGGAAGGAAGAAGGACAGACAGCAAAGACTCAAGCAAGCAAGCAACAGAGAAAGAAAGAACAAGTAAAATATACAATAAATCAAATGAATTACGATCGAAACAGACTGAAGCTTTGACTTTACATAGCCTAAATGCCGGGAATAGTTGTAAGCGAAGCGATGACACACAACCCATTTGGCAAACGTCTATTAGGTCCTGTTAAGGAGACGACTCGATAATCTTTGAAAATTACAGAAAAACCCTATGTGCTCTATCTTTGCAGGAGACACACAGATGGCTATGCAGGCCTTTGTCATGATAGAGAAAATTCAGTGCTGGTTTCAGAAACTTTCCAGCAGATCACCTGGGAGAGAAAATAACACAGACACAAGGCCAGAGTCACCTGGTGTCATCACATGAAAAGTCGACATCACAGAAGCCTCCCTTCAACTGAGATCCAGAGAATGTTCACTGGCACTTACTATGAATGTTAGGACATTAGAAAGATTTAATTCCGAGATTGACACTTCTTAGAGGTTATTCTAACTTTTCCAGGAAACCAGTTGTGAATAAGTACAATTTATAAGGGTTTGGCTGGAAGTTCAAGGCCAGCCTGACACGCCACAGTGAATTCTGTGTTAGCCCGGGCTACAGCCATTGCTACCTCGTACCCCCTCCAAAAATTATGTATGTATATATGTATGTATGTATGTATGTATGTATGTATTTATGTATGCATACATATACATATGTGTGTGTGTGTGTATGTTTCTGTGTTGATGGATACACATTTACATATGGCCTTAAACCTAATCCTACTGAGATATATATAAAAATTTATATAATTCACATATAATTATATATATTTGTATATGTGTTATAAATAACGTGTAAAAATGTATAATACATGTAATTATAATTTATACATGTCATATATGTAAATATATGACATATATTTATATAGCTAATATATGTATAAATTGCCATGTATATTCATATATGAACTCATACATTTACATATCAGTTTATATCTAATTAAAATATATATTCATATGTGTATATATTCTGGGTGAGCGGGCAGTAAAAGAACACTGTTCCTCGCACCTCACGGAGTTCTCCCTCTCCTGCCAGGATCCTGCACCGACACCCGAGCTCACTGCAGAAAACCTGAGTCCCTCTCGTCATCAACAACAATGACAGGCGAGACAGTGGTCCAAGTAATTGGACTCAGAGCCCCGGGAAGATTTTTAAATCTCTCTACCTCAGTATTTCAAGCAGGGCCTTGGTCTCTAGCGGCCCGGCTTCTAACTCCTCGAGGCCCTTTCCCATCAGCCCTCCACGATCTCCTTAGTTAGGCTGGGCCATTCCTAGGAAAACACACACTCTGTGACCTGTTTGTTCATTTTTCAGACATCCCCTTCTGGTAGGCTCGTAACTCAGAGTGATGGCATGAAATGTAAGATATCGCTCCATTTCCAAAAACCCCCCTCCGCTCTCTGCCTGTCCCTGGCTCAGCAGTCCAAACTCAGGCGTCCATTTGGAGTTTTTTTGGAACGAGCAGATTCTCTAACCTCGGGTGACCGCGACGCGTTCACCCGAGGTTAGAGAATCTGGAGCCGGACGGGCCAGGAGAAGGCCTGGGTGTTCCAGGGACTCTCTGCGTGGGAGAAAAACGGGGCTCGCGACAAGCACCTGAGTCATCTGCTCACATCTGTCCGGGACCTCCAGAACTGACAGAGGTTTGAAGATATTCAGTAGGAGTTTTGAGCGCCCTTTCTGCCTGAGGCTCACACTTCTGGTAACCCAGCAGATCTGGTAGAGTGTCAGAGATGGGGTGGGCAGGCAGTGTCTCAGCTGCTGTGCACGAAATCAAGATGTGCGCGCCCTGAGGCCAAGTGACGGCATTGCACCCTCGCGTAACTTTGCATCTGACTAAACGTGGGACCTGGAGATTGGAAGCCCCCTCAAGATTGGAACCAGTGTTCTTAGGGTTAGAAGCCAGGCGCCTTAACCCCTAAGTATTCTCCAGCCCACAGATTGCTTTTAATTCCTTATAAGCCTTATGAGCTGAAGAGTGGGCAGAAGGAATCGAGAACCTCAGACTTGGAAAGTGTACCTTGAGGCACGGAGTCGCCAGAAGGAGGTGCTTCAGAACCTCCTGACAACACGGTGGATGCAGGTGTGGTGATGGAGCACAACAAGGGCAAGGTATGGAAAAATCGCCAATATGTCATTTCTTCATTCAGTCACATTTGCAAAAAACAAAGCCAAAATAATAAAAGAAAAAGAACGGAAGGAAGGAAGCAAGGAAGAAAAGAAAGGAAGGAAGAAAGGAAAGGAAGGAAGGAAGGAAGGAAGGAAGGAAGGAAGGAAGAAGGACAGACAGCAAAGACTCAAGCAAGCAAGCAACAGAGAAAGAAAGATAAACTAAAATATACAATAAATTAAATGAATTACGATCGAAACAGACTGAAGCTTTGACTTTACATAGCCTAAATGCTGGGAATAGTTGTAAAGAAGCGCGATGACACACAACCCATTTGGCAAACGTCTATTAGGTCCTGCTAAGGAGACTACTCGATCATATTTGAAAATGACCGAAAAACCCTATGTGCTCTATCTCTGCAGGAGACACACAGATAGTTATGCAGGCCTTTGTCATGATAGAGAAAATTCAGAGTTGGTTTCTGAAACTTTCCAGAAGATCTCCTGGGAAAGAAAATTCCACAGACACAAGGCCATTGTCACCTGGTGTCATCACGTGAAAAGTCGACATCATAGAAGCCTCCCTTCAACTGAGATCCAGAGAATGCTCGCTGGCACTTAGTATGTATGTTAGGACATTAGAAGGTTTTAATTCTGAGATTGATACTTCTTAGAAGTTATTCTCACTTTTCCTGGAAACCAATGGTGAATAAGTACATGTTAGAAGAGTCTTGGCTGTCAGTTCAAGGCCAGGCTGAGAGACGCCACAGTGAATTCTTTGTCATCCGGGGCTACAGCCAGTCCCTACCTGTCACCCTCCCCCCGAAAATTGTGTATATGTTTGTGTATGTATGTATTTATGGATATAAATTTACATATGGCCTTAAACCTAATCCTATTATGATATATATATATAAATTCATATATTTACATATAATTATATATAGCTGTATATGTATGTATTATGTAGTATAAATAACGTATAATAATCTTTAATACATGTAATTATATTTTATACATGTCATATATGTAAATATATCATATATTTTTATATATTGGATATATGTATAAATTTTCATGTATATTCGTATATGAACTCACACATTTACATATAAGTTTATATATAAATTTAAATATATATTCGTATATATTCTGAATAATGTATAATACATAAAATGAATACATAGTATACATAATATGTGTGTGTGTGTGTGTGTGTGTGTGTGTGTGTGTATACATACGTATCTATCATGCTCTAAACACCTCCTCCTGCTTTTGGCTGCATGACAATGTACTTAGGGTAGATGTTACATTTATTTCGTTGGTTTTTGGGGGTTGACTTGGTTTTCCAGGTAGGACTGGCTCTAGCCCAGGCTGAGCTGGAATTCACTCTGTCGTCTCAGGGTGGCCTCGAACTCACAGCCACGACCTTCCTCACTCTCTGACTCCCTCCTAGTGCTGCTGGGATGACAGGCGTGAGCACCACCATAGATATATTTCATTATTATTTTTATTATTATTATTATTTTATTATTTTTATTATTTAGGGGAGGGTTAGAAGGTGTTAGAGAGAGAGAGAGAGAGAGAGAGAATGTGACTTCCAGGTCAGCCTGAGCTACAGTGAGACCCTACCTCTCAAAACCAAAACATAAATAAATAAAATATAGAAGGGCTGGAGCGAAGGCTTAGTGGTTAAGGCATTTGCTTGCGAAGCCAAAAGAACCAAGTTCGATTCCAAACGTCCCACCTTAGCCAGATGCACATGGTGGGGCATGCATCTGGAGTACATTTGTATTGCCTGAGGGCCCTGGGGCGTCCATTCTCTCTCCCTCTCCGTCTTCTTCTGTCTCTCAGAAATCAGTCAATGAATCAAACAATCAATTATTCAATAGAATCAACAAGTGATTCAGAAACACATTTGGCCAAGGTCTATTAGGTCCCACTAAGCAATGGACTGGATATTCCTTGAAAATTAGAGAAAAACTCTATGAGCTCTATCTCTGCAGGAGAGACCCAGAATGTCATGCAGGCCTTTGTCATGATCAAGAAAACTCAGAGTTGGTTTCAGAAGCTTTCCAAGCGAGAGAAAAGGGGGCCGGATGGTAGAGCAACTGCAACAGTGGCTCTCCTATAAAAATCCCACTGCCTTCTGTGGCATAGAAACCGATTTGCCAATGCAGACTGCGGATCACTGCGTGTTTTCCTTTTCTTTGTTTTTTTTTTCTTGCACAGAGGCAACGAGATCCGAGGACAAATTCGACAAAATTCATGAAAAGATACATGAAGCCCTATAAAAAGAGAGGAAGAGCTTACCAGCTAAAAGAGCACCCCAGACAGTGTACAGAGATCTTGAGGAGAAGAGCCACACGGCTCGTTGAGGGCAGACTTTAGAAACCTACACTGGTGAGATGGGGAGGAAAAACAAAATGTAGGAGGGAGCAGAGTTCTAGAGGCTGCTAACCTCTGAGTATTAGAATAGACTCCAATCAGCACAAAGGTGAAGGAGATAGGCACAGAGAACACTGGGCTCCCATGGAGTCCAGAGTCACAGAGATCCAGATTCACAGCAGCTCCCAGACCTCATCAGAGAAGTAGCCATAACACTCAACCGGGCCAGCTCATAGAGATTCATGCAAGTGTGGGCTGAAAGAGTGTGAGAGGCACAAGGCGGGACAGAGACATGGCCTCGCCCCGATAATTGACAGCTACCCCAAATGCATGACCCACAATAGCCATGGAGATGTAACCGGCATCCCCCCAGGAGCAGGGTCCCTTGGGGGAGGGGCGCGGACGAGGGTGAGCATGGAACCCACACATGCTGTTTACGCCCTCACTGAGTGGGTCTATAACTAGAAAGCAAACACGCACCAGCAAAAATCAAACAGAGCCACCAATGCTCAGGAGATTGTGCAGAAGAGAGTGTGCAGAATCCAGAGGACATGGGGCAACATGGACAGGTACTGAATCCCACCACTGGTGGACTGCTGCTGCCAAAAGTTGGGAACCAGAGCAACACGGAGAATGCTCACCATCCCACAGCAACGCGTCCTCCATCGCCTGGCCGGGGTGAAGACGGGAACGATGGTACCAACGTATGGTGGGCACTTACAAGGGGTTCCTCTGAAATGAAAAGGTAAAAGAGTCATAGAAAGAAGCAACTTAAGAAGCGAGAATGACAATGCGACTGGCCTTCAGCCTAGGAATCAGGTTCCTACTGGCCTGGGTGAGCGGGCAGTAAAAGAACACTGCTCCTCGCACGTCAGGGAGTTCTGCCTCTCCTTCCAGGGTCCTGCACCTACACCCGAGTGCACTTCAGAAAAGCTGAGTCCCTCTCGTCATCAACAACAGTGACAGGCGAGTCAGTGGTCCAAGTAATTGGACTTAAAGCCCTGGGAAGATTTTTAAATCTCTCTCCCTTAGTATTGGAAGCAGGGCCTCGCTCTCTAGTGGTCGGCTTCTAACTCCTCGAGGCCCTTGCCCGAGAGCCCTCCACGATCTCCTTAGTTACGATGGGCTGTTCCTAGGAAAACACACCTTCTGGGACCCCCTTCCGGTAGGCTCGTAACTACGAGTGATGGCATGAAATCTAAGATATCGCTCCGTTTCCCAAAAGACCCTTCTGCGCACCACCTGTCCCCTGGCTCAGCAGTCCAAACTCAGGTGGCCCTTTTGAGCGTTTTTTTGGAACGAGCAGATTCTCTAACCTCGGGTGACCGCGACGCGTTCACCCGAGGTTAGAGAATCTGGATCCGGACGGGCCAGGAGAAGGCCTGGGTGTTCCAGGGACTCTCTGCGTGGGAGAAAAACGGGGCTCGCGACAAGCACCTGAGTCATCTGCTCACATCTGTCTGTGACCTCCAGAACTGATAGAGGATTTGAGATATTCGGTAGGAGTTTTGAGCACCCTTTCTGCCTGAGGCTCACGCTTCTGGTAACTCAGCAGACATGGTGGAGTGTCCCAAGTCCCCAAAGGAAAAAAATGGGGGCATCTTAAACCCATACGCATCTACAGAAATTCCTTTTTTAAAAACTTTTTATTTTATCTTATTTTTTTGGAGAGAGACACAGAGAGAGACAAAGACACACACACACACACACAGAGGAAGACAGAGATGGGATGGGCATGAGCAGTGTCTCAGCTGCTGAGAACGAAATCCAGATGTGCGCACCCCCTTGTGACCAAGTGCAGCATTGCGCCCTTGCGTCACTTTGCATACGGCTAATAGTGGGACCTGGAGATTGGAACAGCTGGAGATTGGAACCAGTGTTCTGAGGGTTAGGAGGCAGGCGCCTTAACCCCTAAGCCATCTCTCCAGCCCAGAAGTTCTTTCTGCCTCATAAGCCTTATGAGCTGAAGAGTGGGCAGAAGGAATCAAGAACCTCAGACTTGGAAAGTGGACCTTGAGGCACGGAGTCCCCACAAGGAGGCGCTTGCGAACCTTCCTGACAAAACAGTGGATGCAGGTGTGATGATGGACCACAACAAGGGCAAGGTATGCAAAAATGGCCAATATGCATTTCTTCATTCAGTCACACTTGCCAAACATCGCAAAGCCTAAATAACAAAAAGAAAAAAGAAAGAAAGGAAGGAAGGAAGGAAGGAAGAAAAGAAAGGAAGGAAGAAAGACAGAAAGCAAAAACACAAGCAAGCAAACAACAGAGAAAGAAAGAAAAACTAAAATATACAATAAATCAAATAAATTACGATCGAAACAGACTGAAGCTTTGACTTTACATAGCCTAAATGCCGGGAATAGTTGTAAGCTGAGCGATTACATACAACACGTTTGGCAAATGTCTATTAGGTCCTGCTAAGGAGAGGACTCGATAATCTTTGAAAATGACCGAAAAACCCTATGTGCTCTATCTCTGCAGGAGACACACAGATGGTTATGCAGGCCTTTGTCATGATAGAGAAAATTCAGAGTTGTTTTCAGAAACTTTCCAGAAGATCACCTGGGAAAGAAAATTCCACAGACACAAGGCCAGTGTCACCTGGTGTCATCACGTGAAAAGACGACATCATAGAAGCCTCCCTTCAACTGAGATCCAGAGAATGCTCGCTGGCACTTAGTATGTATGTTAGGACATTAGAAGTATTTAATTCTGAGACCCAGAATGTTATGCAGGCCTTTGTCATGATCAAGAAAGTAGAGACAGATGGCAACTGTGCTAATTGAACAGATGAGCATCCAATCCTTAAAAGCACTATTACTGGTCTTTGTGTCTTAGAGGTGATTTGAGAGACA
Organism: Orientallactaga sibirica; assembly: GCA_036365145.1. NCBI lineage: Eukaryota > Metazoa > Chordata > Mammalia > Rodentia > Dipodidae > Orientallactaga > Orientallactaga sibirica. The sequence continues at coordinate 7,534 of JAEOAD010002006.1, forward strand.
GAGAGAAAGAGAGCTCACGAGTTCTTTTAGGGATAAAGGTAGAAAATATCTGTTTATATAGGTAAGAAATAGCTTGGTTTCCTAAAACCACAAGGCCAGAAGACCATTTTATGATATGTATAACCCAATGGAACTGTATGAAAACTTTTCAGTGAATTTTTGATTTTAGATTACACATGTTAACTTCAAATGATTAATTAGTTCATCTTGCCTGTCCAAACCAACCTATTTCCATACAAACCAATATTCATCTCCTCACCAAAATCTGAACGGAAAACACAGACAGCACATTTTATTTCATAGCAGATGAAAACCAGGATAGTGAAAGCATGCACACAGACTTACCGAGATGTATACAGCTTGGTTTGAACTCCTTCAATAGCCACCACTCGAAGACCCACAGGGATGAGGTTAAACAGAGCTGAAAATTCATAGAAAGTGAAAAGGTTACACTTCTTGATTTCATAGTTTTCCAACCTATTCCACAGGGGAATCTGGCTCCCTAAAGGTAGTATGGACTGGACAAGTATATAAATAGACATGTAGCCACATAAAAACTGAAGCCTCATTCTACCTTCTAGTGTACTCATGGTTTCCATTACAGTCATGTAACTGGGGCTACAAGTACATATTGTCAAACACTCCAGGTATAATGGAAGACTCTAGACTCAGTATCCTAGTTTATAGAATCAGAATGAGGAATACTGATTTGCACATTAAATAGCATCATCCTTTATAAAACTAAGCTATTTTAAATAATTTTCTTCTTAAATTCATGTATTTAAGAGAGACAAAGAGGCAGGGAGATAATGGGCACATCAGGGTCTTCAGCTGCAGCAAATGAACTTCAGATGCATGTGGCACCTTGTGCATCCAGCTTCCATGGGTACTAGGGAATAGATCCTCAGACCTTTGGCTTTGTAGGCAAGTACCTTAACCACTAAGCCATCTCTCCAGTCAAAAACTAAGTTTTTAAACTGCTTCCCTAGGTAGTTGACCAAATGTACACTGCCAAGGTCAGAGATATCAGTGAGTTGGGAAGTGATTCCTATACTCTTAGAAGAGACATTATTGGTCCAATATCTTCATTTGAATAATCTGCCAGAGCCCACTGGCAGATTCAAACAGTACCTGACTGGGGAGTGAGGATTAAGGAAAAAAGAAAGACAAGAGAGACAAAAGATGAACTTGGGAGGGCTGTCCGTCAATACCTAGGCCCCAACTTTATTTAGTTTAGCGTTTTATACTTCTTCTCACAGCACAAGAATGCAAGGGAAACAAATGGTAAATACAGAATTTCTCAGAAAAACTGCATCACAAAACAGTTAAATCTTTGCCTTTAGGTCAAAGGAACACTTCCTCCTCAATTTCCATATTCTCAGCATGTATCTGATCTCTGCTTGGCCAAACATTCTGCCTATATTTAGCCCGTTGTCAAAAAGAAGTTAAGGCAAGATCAAATGGCTCTCGACAATAATCTATATAATTTCCAATCTAACCCCCTCCAAACATATCTAGAACTTGTAATAATAAGTCGTATTCTCCCAGAGAAGATTTTATTAAAGAACAGAAATTTTCCAACTCAGTCTTGAGAGGGGTCTAATTTTAGTCTTGAAGAACAAAGATTAAATCAATAAAAACAAGGGGCAGGTTTTGTGGTGCATGCCTTTATTCCCAGCACTTGAAACACTGAGGCAGGAGGATCATCATGAGTTTGAGGTCAGCCTGGGGCTACAGAGTGAGTTCCAGGACACCCCACACTAGAGTAAGACACTGACTCAAAAAGAAGGTGTATTTTATCAATTTTTTCCTGCAAAATAGTTACAAGTGTTAATCCAAATAGTGCCAATGAGGCCTTCATCTCTTCATTGGAAGGTCTGACTGCATGAAATTTACACCCAAGCTCTCCTCACAACCACACACCACTCACTGGAGACAACCAGTGGGTGTCCTCCCACTACTAGCTGTCTACTCCCTCCCACACCATGAACAAATGAACACAGTACATTTTTAAAGCTTAGTGCTTATCACACACATTTTGAAAATAGCCTGCGCACCTTTCTCTCAGGAGTCATGGACCAAGGCTGATAATTATTATCCTGTTTTGTAAGTTTACTGAGGATGATAAATTGGTCCGTTATTTCCATAAACAAAAATATAGAGATGTCAGTGCATGCTTAAGAAGAATGTTCTCAGGATCACTCGTTTCTGTGCATATATATTCTTGACAGTAGATAGGATAAGATAACACGAATGAAAAATATTAATGAGGAAGGAAGTACTCCTTACAGAGCCTACAGTGTATCTTTGTCTTAAAATCAGGGTACTTACCAAAGAGGAGCTAGGAAATACTGTACAGTTCAACTTACAAGTGTTCCCACCACAAGCCACTGGTGGTGCTTTATTCAATACTTGTCAGAGTGAAGCTGGGCCCTTTTATTACGTGAGATAAAGGAAACTAATTGCACAGATTTTGAGCCAGGATTCTGTGCTAATTTCCGACAATGCAATGTACAGGAAACAAGTGTAATATCTTGAGTATGTCGTGTATATGTCATATTTTTCGAAGATGCCTTGTTCACAGCAGGTGCTCAAAACATTTGTAGATTGATAGAAAAAACTGTACAATGAAACATGACAATTATTATTGAGAAGTAATAAATCACAATCCCATTATAAAGCCCATCATTAAAAAATCTGGCCAGGCGTGCTTGTTGTGTTGCCTTGCCCCAGAACCGGGAGGCAGGCTAGGAGGATCGCCATGAGTTCAAGGCCACCCTGAGACGACCATAGTTAATTCCAGGTCAGCCTGGACCAGAGTGAAACCGTCCCTGAAAAACCAAAAAAAAAAAAAATCTGAAAGCTTAAAACTAAATGTTTCATTATGGTTTGGTTTAAAGATATATTACTATGCCGCCAGCAACTATAAAATAAATGTAGGTCTGAAACCAGGCTTGGTTAGCAGCAATATATAATGGAAAATAATGATAATGGGAAGAATGGGGGGACTGGAGCAGTTCATTCCTCATCCTCAAACCTTCTTTGTTGTCATTTTGGAAATATTTTAAAAATTATGAATCAGGACAGAGAGCTCAGAAAGAGCAGAAGATGCATCATGTTTGATGGGCATGCCAGGGTCTCAGCCGCTCTACAAAAGACTTTGGATATATCATGTCACTATGTGCATTTGGCTTTACCTGGGTATTGGGGAACAAACTTAGGCCAACAGGCTTTATAAGAAGAGGTTAACCAAGGAGTCATTTCCAGCGATTATCTATTTTTTTTTTTTCTGCAGACTGGGTTTCGACTGGCCCAGGCTGACCTGAAATCACTATTCCAGTCTCAGTCTCAGGGTGGCCTCCAACTCATGGCTGTTCTCCCACCCTCTGCAGTGCTGGGTTTAAAAGTGTGAGCCACCACACCTGGCCCTCTTATTTTATCTTAAAGCAAGTTTTTAACAGAAGTGTTCATTCCATCTTTGGGTCTCTTTCTCATGTTTTGGCAGTTTTGGGGCAAGCCCATTACAGTGAAAACGACTGAGCAGCCATCACCTTTACATGCACACCAGCCCTGGAGGCGGCCTGAAGTGGTGTATCACAAGCTGGGCTTCAAACTCCTGACAAGGCCGCCCCAACCCCTCCACCGTCCTCCAATCTAAGGGGGACATGTCAACCTGTCAAAGCCCCTTCCCACCTCGTCTCCTTCTACAGTCTTCTCAAAGCCAGAGTTTTATTCAAACTCATTTGAGGTTTTTTCTTAGCTTGTTCTGCCTTTTGGCCTGCGGACAGAAACTTTAGGCAATTTCTTGTGCTAACGGCTGGTTTACTGTTTAGGAAATTTGCAAGGGACAACTGCAGCCAAAGCCACCAGCAGATTATCACAGCACCAGTTCTTTTGGGGCCCTTCGGCAGCACCAGAACCAGACCTGGACGGTCTGTGCTGAACCACCCACCCACCAGCTCTTCTTGGCCTGCAGGTTCAGGCTTCTGGGCTTTGTTGTTTGGTTTCTCAAGACAGAAACAAGCGCCCTAAGCTTGAATTTATAGTTATTCAAAAGAAAACAAAAACAAAGCCCAAGGCAAGAAAGAGCAGGCTACACTAACTGGCAGGCTGAGAAATTTTTGCCCTCAGGTGTGCTCTTTTTGGCCCTAAGCCCCTGATAGGACACTCTGCAATTTCCAAGCCTCTCTGTTCAGTGTAGTAGGAAACAGCAGAAGTAAAATTCACCTGCAGATTTAGTGACTGAGTCTGTTGTGATGCTGTCTTTTCTATAGTAGAGAATCTTTATTTCTGATGAGAGTGTCTCAGGTGCAGACGGGGAGATGGGAGGAGACATTGCTTTTGAGATTTTTCTGGTTTGGGATTTTCATACTCTTCCTGCAGTGTGAAGTTTTCTAAGCCTCTTAATTTTTTTAAAAAGTTTCTTTCACTTTTCCAGCTTTTGGCAGTGATCAAACAGGTGCCCTCACAGGCTTCTTGTTTGCAGATCCTCTGGGCACAGAACAAGCTTTTAAACTCCTGAAGAGTCGGAAGGCCTCAGGGCAAGCCCCTCCCTTGACAGTCAATCCTCTCCTTCCTGGAGCTCAGATACCCAGAGTTCTCAAACGGGCCAGCCATTCCCTTCTGCCCCCAAGTGCCCCTGTCCTTCACCTTCTAGGCCTGATGATCACCAAAGCTTTCCGGCAGTGATCACAGGCACTGGTGAACATCTTCACATCCTCATCTGTTCTGTTCTGCTCCGTGTGACGGCACAGTCCCAGGACAAATTCCATCAGTGACAGACTTTCCTGTTTGTTTGTTTCTCAAATGTGACCACTTTAGGACTGCCCTTTCCCTGAGCATCAATTGCAGATACACTGCAAGCCCAGATTTTGTTTGTCCCAGTGGACTGTGCAGTACCAGCATGCCTGAAAGACTCCCCTTTGTGTTTTCTATATAAATAATTACTGTCCTTTTGTAGTGGAAAACGTTGTTCTCAAGCTTAGAAGGGCACCATGATTTTGAAGCTAGCTCTAAAGTGAGCAGTGTTGACTTGAACAAAAACACCATGACAACCCAGATGCCATTTGCAATTAATCAGTCAACATTTAAAAAATAAAATAAAATCATTGAACATGATGGTGTACACCTTTAATCACAAAGGGTTAGGATAATTGCTATGTTTTTGAGGCTAGTTTGAGACTAAATATTAAATTTCATGTCAGCCTGGACTTTCCAGCAAGACCCTGCCTGAATAAATAAATAAAATCTTAACTTTACCACTATGCTTATAATTAAATGCCAATATGCCTTTAAAATGATTAATTTGCCTTCATGTCATTTATTTCAAGTGTTTGCATTTGAATTGTTAGGAAGAAAGTAAACCTGATGGCCTGCTGGTTTTTTGAAGAGCCTGAGATGGTTCTTGAAAAAGAGCTGCCTGTGGTGCAATCTGCATTAGTGGCAGCTCCCTGCTCCAGAAGGGTCTGTTCAACTTCAAAGACAATTACCCTTTGACAGGCACTGACTATTTATAAATTCAGAAACAGATCTTATCAGCAGAAATGGTTATATTTCAAAAATCATTTATGATTGTTTAACATTAAAATTAATTTTAGTTTTGCCATTTTCTGATTATCAGAGTATAGATTATTAATGAATTATTGAGCACATTGTCGTATTCGCATGTCTTTAATCCCAGCACCAGGGAGGCAGAGGTAGGAGGATCGCTTTGAGTTGAGGCCACCCTGATGTACAGAGTTAATTCCAGGTCAGCCTGGACTTTTGTTGAGTGAGACAGATTGTCTGATTGTAAAAAAACTCAAAAATTAGCAGTTGAAATTTTAAGATTAATGTTTAAAAAGCATTAGACCTGTTTACAATTTGGGATGGAAAGGCAGGCTTTATTTTTCTTATGTCTGAAGAAAACTGGCTCAAATATTTATAAATAAAAATCAAGAGGAAAACTGCACAAACTTGCACTTGGAAAGTACACCATGTCACCTTGACTGCAGTAAAAATGAAAATGGAGGACTTAGCCAGTGAGATGTTCTAAAGGAACCACCAGTGAGAATTAACTGAGCCAAAGTGATTATGCATTCTTCATCTGTTTAGTTAGCACTTTGTATCATTATATGAGTTTACAATACATGTATAATTTCAAACCATAAACATTTTGTGCCATTAAATGCACAACACAAAATAAAAAAATCTTGAGTTCGTGGTGGCTATATGTCATATTTTTGAAATCCCTTCACTTGTACACACAGGTGCTCAAAACATTCGTAGAGTTCAAGAAATACCCTGAGAACATAGTTAATTCCAGGTCAGCCTGGACCAAGTGAAACCCCATTATAAAAGCCCATCAAAAAAAAATCTGAAAGCTTAAAACTAAATGTTTCATTATGGTTTTGTTTAAAGATATATTACTATGCATTACTTGACAACTATAAAATAAATGTAGGTCTGAAACCAGGCTTGGTTATAGTAATATATAATGGAAAATAATGATAAATGAAATTCAGAATTGTTTCTAGAAGTTCATTATTTTACAATATTCTAAACCTTCTTTGTTGTCATTTTGGAATATTTTAAAAATTATTTGTGAGTAGAGAGAAAGAGAAAGAGTGCGTGCATGGGCATGCCAGGGTCTCTCGCTCTACAAATAAACTTTAGATATATGTGTCACTATGTGCATTTGGCTTTACCTGGGTATTGGGGAACAAACTTAGGCCAACAGGCTTTATAAGCAAGGGCCTTTAACCACTGAGTCATTTCCAGCGATTATCTATTTTTTTCTGAGGTAGGGTCTCACTCTAGCCCAGGCTGACCTGGAAATCACTATGCAGTCTCAGTCTCAGGGTGGCCTCGAACTCATTGCAGTTCTCCCACCTCTCTGCCCGAGTGCTGGGTTAAAGGCGTGTTCCACCACACCTGGCCCTCTTATTAGTTATCTTAAAGCAACTTTTAACAGAAGAGTTCAGGATATGCTTTGGGTCTCTGGGCCTGTCCCAGGGCAGTTTCATTGCAGCAAGCCCATTACAGTGATAGAGGTGAGAAAGCCATCACCTTTACATGCACACCAGCTAGGCAGCCTCCTCCTCACAAGCTGGGCTTCAAACTCCCCTGACAAGGCCGCCCCAACCCCTCCACCGTCCTCCAATCTAAGGGGGGACATGTCAAAAGTCAAAAGCCCCTTCCCACCTCGTCTCCTTCTACACCTCTTCTTGGAGCCAGAGTTGGACCGGAAGAGACATTTAACTTGTTTTTGTCGCAGCTGGTCCTGCTTTGCTCGGGCTGCGGACACACCGGCAGGCATGGGATTTCTTGTGCTCTCGGCTGGTCTATTCTGACGGAGGAGCGAGCAGGGACAACTGCAGCCACAGCCACGATGCCCACAGCACCCGTTCTTTTGGGGGCCCTCGGTGGGTTCGCCTCTCGGCCCCTCCTCTGTGCTGCCACCCACCTGGGCTCTTCTTGGCCTGTGCTGGGCTCGGGCTTCTGAGCGCTCGGGTTTCCGCTTAGGAGCGCCGTGGTCCAGCGCCCACGGGCGGCTGGCAGTCTGTGTCCGAGCGGACGCCACAGCCCCGGGCGGGGAGAGCAGGCTACACTGACTGGCAGGCTGAGGAAACCATGCTGCCCTCAGGTGTGCTCATGGCCCTGAGCCCCGAGGACACTGTGCAAGTCCAAGCCTCTCCTGTTGGAGTTGGAGGCATCCCCAGCCCTGTGCAGCACGGAGAGTGACTGAGGAGGGAGGGGGGAGCGAGAGCGCTGGCGCGGGGGCGGTCCCTGGGGAGAGAGGCCACGGATGCAGGTGGGGGAGATGGGAGGAGACAATGTGGAGGAGCGTTCTCTGGCCCTGGCCCCCTCCCAGTACTCTTCCACTAGTCCTTGAAATTTCTAAGCCTGATGATAGCAAAAGTTGGCCCATGCCAGCTTTCTGGCAGTGATCAAACAGGTGCCCTCACATCCTCCCTGTTGCAGATCCTCTGGGCACAGAACAATACCAGGAACTCCTGAAGAGTCGGAAGGCCTCAGGGCATCCCCTCCCTTGACAGTCAATCCTCTCCTTCCTGGAGCTCAGATACCCATTGTCTCAAACGGGCTGAGCCGCCTACCCCAGCCCCCAAGTGCCCCTGTCCTTGCAACTTCTAGGCCTGATGATCACAAAGCTTTCCGGCAGTGATCATACAGGTAACATCTTCACATCCTCCCTGTTGCTGTTCCTGCTGCTCCGTGTGAGGCACAGTCCCAGGACAGGAATTCCATCTCCTCAGGCCCCCTCCCTCCTCCCTCCCTAAGAGTGTGACCACCTCAGAGCTGCCCTTTCCCTGGAAGGTCAATCCACTCCTTCTGGAAGCCCAGCTACTGGTTGTCCCAGTGGGCTGCCCCACAACCCCCCATCCCCAAATATCCCCAAGGGTTACGCAGCCTAACACCTGTAGAGGCCTAAGGTCCTTCCCCAGTGGAAAAAAACTAAACTAACCTAAAGAAGGGCACCATGATTGTGGAAAGCTCTACTGAGCAGTGCTATCTAGACAGCCAGGCCTTACAATGTTATACATTTGCAATTAATCAGTCAACATTTAAAAAATAAAATAAAATCATTGAACATGATGGTGTACACCTTTAATCACAAAGGGTTAGGAGGATTGCTATGAGTTTGAGGCTAGTTTGAGACTAAATATTAAATTTCATGTCAGCCTGGACTATAGCAAGACCCTACCTCAAAAAAAATAAATAAAATCTTAACTTTACCACTATGCTTATAATTAAATGCCAATATGCTTTAAAATGATTAATTTGGCCCCATGTCATTTACTCAATTGTGGCCTATATTGTTAATAAATCCACCTGATCAAACGTTCCTGGGAGTTTTTATGAAGACATAAGTTAACTTGTTCTTGAAAAAAGGTAGTGTGGATATATCATGAATTAATAGGAGCTTGAAAGCTCAGAAAATTGTGTTGAAGACAAGAAACATTAATTACCCTGATACAATTAGTGACTATTGTATAAATGTACTGAAACAGAACAAAGTACACGAGAAATGGTTATATTAATCAAAAATCATTTACAAAGTCTTTAAAAAGATGGAAATGCTTATTTCCCTGATTTGACCATCACACATTGTACACTCACTGAATTATGACACCGTATTCGCATGTCTTTAATCCCAGCACCAGGGAGGCAGAGGTAGGAGGATCGCTTTGAGTTCGAGGCCACCCTGAATGTACAGAGTTAATTCCAGGTCAGCCTGGACAAGAGTGAGACCCTACATAGAAAAAACAAAATGAGATCACTTGTTTCCGTGCATATATATTCTCTGCATTAGATATGATTATAGGGATGAAAAATATTAATGAGGAAGGAAGTACTCCTTGCTGAGCCTACAGTGTATCTTTCCCTTAAAATCATGGTACTTACCAAAGAAAGAGGAGCTAGGACATACTGTATGTTTAAAGAACAGGTGTTCCCACCACAAGACACTGGTGGTGCTTTATTCAATACTTGTCATATTAACAGCTGTGCCCTTCTGTTACATGAGATAAAGGAAACTAATTGCACAGATTTCAAACCAGGATTCTGTGCTGTATTTGACAATGCAATGTACAGGAAATAAGTGTAATATCTTGAGTTCATTGTGTATATGTCATATTTTTGAAGATGCCTTCCTTGTACACACAGGTGCTCAAAACATTCGTAGACTGATAGAAATACAATGAAACATGGTAATTGTTTTTGAGAAGTAATAAATCACAATCCCATTATATAAGCCCATCATTTAAAAAATCTGAAAGCTTAAAGCGAAATTTTTCTTATGGTTTTGTTTAAAGGTCATATTACTATGCATTACTTGACAACTCTAAAACAAATGTAGGTCTGAAACCAGGTTTGGTCATTGTAAGGTCTAATGGAAAATAATGATAAATGAAATTCAGAATTATTTCTAGAACTTCATTATTTTACAATATTCTAAACCTTCTTTGTTGTCGTTTTGGAATACTTTAAAAATTATTTGTGAGTAGAGAGAAAGAGAAAGAGTGTGTGCATGGGCATGCCTGGGTCCCCCGCTCTACAACTAAACTTCAGATATATGTGTTACTATGTACATTTGGCTTTACCTGGGTATTGGGGAAGCACACTTAGGCCAACAGGCTTTACAAGCAAGGGCCTTTAACCACTGAGTCATCTCCAACTCTTCTTACTTATTTTTTTTCTGAGGTACGGTGTCACTCTAGCACAGGCTGACCTGGAAATCACTATGCATTCTCAGGGTGGCCTCGAACTCATGGCAATCCTCCTACCTCTGCCTCCCGAGTGGTGGGTTTAAAGGCGTGTGCCACCACGCCTGGCCCTCTTCTTAGTTATCTTAAAGCAACTTTTAACAGAGGAGTTAACGATACGCTTTGGGTCTCGGCACCTGTCCCAGGGCAGTTTCATTGCAGCAAGCCCATTACAGTGATAAAGGCGAGAAAGCCATCACCTTCACATGCACACTGGCTAGGCAGCCTCATCCGCACAAGCTGGGCTTCACACTCCCCTGACATGGCCGCCCCAACTCCTCCACCGTCCTCCAATCTAAGGGGGGATATGTCAAAAGACAAAAGCCCCTTCCCACCTCGTCTCCTTGTGCACCTCTTCTTGGAGCCAGAGCTGGACCCGGGAAAGACCTTTCTTTACCTTGTTTTTGTCACAGCTGGTCTAGCCTTTCCTCAGGCTGTGGACACACCGGCAGGCATTGGATTTCTCGTGCTCAGGGGCTTGTCTCTTCTGACAGAAGAGCGAGCAGGGACAGCCGCTGCCACAGCCACGACGCCCACAGCACCCCTTCTTTTGGAGCCCCTCGGTGGGTTCACCTCGGGCCTCTCCTCCACGCCGCCAACGGCCTGGGCTCTTCTTGGCCTGCGCTGTGCTCGGGCTTCTGGGCGCTCCGGTTTCCGCTGAGGAGGGCCGTGGTCTGGCGCTGCCAGCCACCAGCGGCTGGCAGTCTGGGTCCGAGCCGATGCCAAACACCTGGGCGGGCATAGCAGGCTACACTGACTAGCAGGCTGAGGAGACTGTGCTGCCCTCAGGCGAGCTCTTGGTCTGGAGCCCCGAGGACACTGGGCAAGTCCAGCCTCTCCGGTTGGAGTCGCGAGGCATCCCCCGCCCTGCGCACGCGGAGAGTGCCTGAGGAGGGAGGGGGAGCGAGAGCGCGGCGCGGGGGGGGGCGGTCCCTCGGGAGAGAGGCCACGGGCGCGGGCGGGGGGAGGAGGCAGCACGGGCGAGCGCGCTCCAGCCCTGGCCCCCTCCCTGTCCTCTTCCACCAGTCCTGCAACTTCTAGGCCTGATAATCACAAAAGTTGGCCAGTGCCAGCTTTCGGGCAGTGATCAAACAGGTAACATCCTCAAATCCTCCCCTTTGCTGTTCCTGCTGCCCTGTTTGAGGGGCAGTCACCAGACAGGAATTCATCTCCACAGGCCCCCTCCCTCCTCTCTCCCTAAGAGCACAACAGCCTCAGGGCGGCCCTCTCCCTGGAAGGTCAGTCCCCTCCTTCAGGGAGCCCTGTTGTTACTGATTGTCTCCAGAGGGCCTCCCCCACCCAACCCATCCCCCAAATGCCCCGAGGGTCACTCAGCCTAACACCTGTAGAGGCCTAAAGTCCTGCCCTGGTGCCCAAAGCTGGGCCATTGCTTGCCCCTCTGGACAGAGCTTTGGCAGTGAACAGTGATGGAGGAAGAGCCCTGGGATGAGGGAGTTGCATTCAGGAGCTGGGCTTGGCTCCGCTTTTGGGAAGGGGAGGAGTGGGATTGGGTTCTTCCTGAGTGTCTGACTCTTAGCTGGCCAGTGGGAGCGTGGGCTGGAGCCCTTGGAAGTTTGCCAGACCCTGCCCCAGCCTGAGTGACATAAGGCCCCCACCCACTGAGGTATTTTGCATGGCGACACTTGTTACCAGCCACTCAGAAGGGGTGACAGATGAGCTCAGCCCCAGCTACAGGATCAGGGGCAGCCACTACAGAGCTGAACACCACGCTGCCACCCAGTGGTTTTTGCTGACTTTTCATATCATGCCAATTTGTGAGCCAAACCCCTTTTCTCTCTAGGGCCCCTCATCTCTCTAGCGGGTTGGGTTTGGGATTCCACGAGGTGAGCTTGAGGAATTTGCCATAGGCAGTATTTGGGAAATACATAGCCCATTCTCTTTTAGCTCGAGCTCATCTCCAGTGTTTTAATTTCTTTTACACGATCCTCAGGAAAGCAAGTTCTCTTCCAAGTCTGACCTGGAAATCACTATGCATTCTCAGGGTGGCATCAAACTCATGGCAATTCTCCTACCTCTACTTCCCAACTGCTAGGATTAAAGGCGCACACCACCATGCCTGGCCCCCTTCCCAGTTTTCTTAAAGCAACCTTTAACAGAAGAGTTAAGATGATGACGCAGAGGGAGAAAGTGAAGAGAGATTGATATTTTCTTCTTTTTGCGTTCTTTTCTAACCACTCTCTGAGTTTTATTTTAATTAAAAAAATAGCTGGCCGTGGTGGCGCATGCCTTTAATCCCACCACTGGGAGGCAGAGGTAGGAGGATTCCCTGAGTTCCAGGCCACCCTGAGACTACATAGTTAATTCCAGGTCAGCCTGGGCCAGAGTGAGACCCTACCTCGAAAAACAAACAAAAAATAAACAAATAAAATAAAATAAAATAAAATTCTTCAATTCCAACAGCTTGAAAGAGGCAGGAGGAAGAAAAGCAAAAAAACATCAACCATCTATATATGGACTTATCTACTCCTGAATAATGGTATGGATTAAGTAGCAGAACATGTATTTTTCCTTATGAACTCCACATTTCTTTGAAGGCTGATTCAAAAACACACATTCAAAACAAACAAACAAACAAACAAACAAACAAACATCCCTAAAACCTAGAAGACAGCACTAAATGTGATATGGCTGGTCATCCATATTAGTCCAATATTTGCTTCAGACATTCAAGATAGAATCAGTATTTCATACAACCTGTCCAAGCTGTGTCAAGAGGTTAGTCTTATAGATAACAATATGAATAAGTTATATCAGAGAAAAACGTAGAGAAAACCACTATCTTTCTGACATGCTTTGGTTGTTTTAGTTTATCTGTTTTATTTTGAGACAAGGTCTTGCTTTCTTTCTTTGACTGGTGTGATACTTGCTATGTAGCTCAGACTGGCCTTGCTGAACAGTGGGCAGTCTCCCTGCCTCATCCTCCGTAGTTCTAGCATTACAAACATGTATCACCTTGGTCAGCATAGCTTTGGTTTCTCTAATTCTGGACTATTTCTTCACAGATTGAAGGGCAGCATGAAAAAAATTTCAGGGAGAAAACGATTACTTGCATTTGTGTTTTTAAAGCATATTTAATAAATACTAAAAATTCTTCCATATCAATAATACTTTTGAAGTTGATAATGAATGCATTTCCTTATTACTTATTCTCTTTGTGTCTACTGAAAACAGATGCTTTCTACATTAAAAGGACCATTTTCTCAGATCTGTGCACGTAGCTGGCACATAGTGTTTGCTGTATTTTACTCTATAGCCACACTTCTTCATCACTTACGATAGAGTTATTTCACTAACGGAGTAATTAATAAAGATATTATTGTAAAGAAAATTAGAGAATTGACATATATAACTGATTTGAAGAGAAAGGGAATCTTTTTTTTTTTTTTTTTTTTTTTTTTTGGTTTTTCAAGGTAGGGTCTCACTCTGGTCCAGGCTGACCTGGAATTAACTATGTAGTCTCAGGATGGCCTCGAACTCTCGGTGATCCTCCTACCTCTGCCTCCCGAGTGCTGGGATTAAAGGCGTGCGCCACCACGCCCGGCTGAGAAAGGGAATCTTATCCATTTAAAATAGCCTTCATTGTACCCAAAATAGATACAATAAACCATCACTATGAAATGCCTATCATTTGTTTTCTATTCAAAAAAATAAATAAGTTAGCTGGGCATGGTGGTGCTTGCCTTTAATCCTAGCACTCAGGAGGCAGAGGTAGGAGGATCACTGTGAGTTCAAGGCCACCCTGAGACTACAGAGTGAATTCCAGGTCAGCTGGACTAGTGTGAGACCCTACCTGGAAAAAACAAAATAAATGAATGAATGAATGAATAAATTATAAGTTCTAATTTGCACATTATGAAGTTTTATTGGACTGACACTATTATAATAAATCTAGGTAACATAAGCTTAAATGTACAACATCAAACATGTTTTTAGAAATGGATATATTTGGGAGACTATGAAATTACTTGTTATCATGTTCTTGCTTACCATTTCAAGTTAAAATAACAGAAAAACAATTATATTGAATTCAATGAGAAAGTCAGATAAAAAGAAAAATTGAAAAAAAATAAAAGTGTATTACAAGTAATACAGATTAATGAAGTGCTATACAAATGACTGACAGTTGAAAAATACAACCTATAATCCTACTGCACTCATTTAATTAATGAGTTACAATGAATGCCAAAACTGGTTTGGCTTGAGAGAGTAAATATATATATAAATTTGAATGGCCATACTTTCATATTGATAGATTAATCATTAAGCGTTCTGTTTTTGTGATGGTTTCTGTCTGTATACATACGATAAAGGGGAGTGAAGTTAGCCCCTCAACTTCCTCTCTCTTAACATCAAGCCTAGAGTCAAGCACCACTAATCTGCCATTTCTTTTGAGATAATTTCCATGTGCATGAATGGAGTGATGGTAATATGTACCTTTGACTGACTTACCATTCTGTGCATTACTCTGACTAAACACAGATTATTGTCATCAGGCTATGTTCTTTAATAGTTTTCCGATGTCATTAGTACACAGAAATGTCATGCATTTTCAGTGGGAGTTCTAAGGCAATGAAAGGCAGAAGCTATGCATAGGTAGGAATGGAATAATTAGACCTATATTTAAAGATCCATAGTAACAAATGGAGCCTAGGGTTTGGTGTGTACATGTGTGTGTTGTATATCTCCTAAAATGATTACATACAGTGTGATCTTGATGTGTTTAGCATAGCACACTTAGTAAGACACAGCACAATGAACCCTCAATTCTTTTTATACTTTTCCTTTCCAGGAAAGATATATGATCACCAGATCAAAATGCATATATATTTTTGTATTTCGAACTAGACATTAAAAGTTGACATGGCAAAACTTGACCAGGTGGGGCTCATTGGTAGCTTACCATAAACTTCCCTTTAATAGTGCCCATTGTTCCCAAGAAAACAGAGCAATATACTTCCATTAATGCCTTCCCCAAACATCACTTTGTAATATAATTTGAGGAATGTTTTATTATTAATCACTATGTATTAATGTTGATTATTTAATTCTAGTAAAATATATTCCTTCATTTGGATTGTTGTTTTAAATAGAATGCATGCATAGAGGTGGAGAGATGAGATGGCTTCGCAGTGAAGGCCCTTGCCTGCAAAGCCAAAGGACCCAGGTTCAACTCCCCAGACCCACATAAACCAGGTGCACAAGGTGGTGCATGCATCTGGAATTCATATGCAGTGGCTGGAGGCCCTGGCACGCCCATTCTCTTTCTCTCACTCTATCTGCCTAGTCTCTCTCCTCCTCTCAAGTCAATAAATAAATAAAAATAAAATATAGAATCGTATTCATGAAAGGGCAACTGGGATTCGTTATGAAATTTTAATATCAACACGGTAATACAGGTGTTTGCAAAAACAGAAGACTCATCTGACATAGAGGGTCTTTAATCTTAGGTACCAAGAGTTTTGGAAGAATCATGGAAGATGATTTCCTCTTCTTAGCCTAGGAAGCATTCTTAAAATGTGTAAAGCTCTTCAGTCCTTAATATCAAAAGCCTTGTCTATGACTTAGCTATCTCTAGCTATGTAGTTCTGAAAGCAGTCTTTAGTGCTCAGATCTATTTTCCTCCATTTTCCCCCTCAGGCAATGATGGGGTGTAGCAAACAGCTTCAGGTTCACTGAGGAGAAGCTGGCCTGCCTTCATAGGACCAAACACAGAGAGCAGCAATGATGTCCACTCAGCTCCCCTCTGGCAATTTCAATATACACACTTGACATCGTGTCCCAGTCATGCCTTCCCAAAGCCCAGGAGGGTGCAGACACACACACACACACACACACACGCACGCACGCACGCACGCACGCACACTACATGTTTTGGAAATTTAGCCATCATATCTTCCCTACTGGCTTTCTAAAAAATCTCCTTACTCTCTTTTGAAATGTTTATTATATGTACTTGAAACTTCCTTTTGTCTACTATGGTACCATACTCCTCAGCTCTTGTTCCATGTCTTCATTTTGTTTAAAACCAGGATTCTTCACTGATCCCCTCATGAGGGAGATCTAGTCTATCGTTTGATTTTTTCATTGGAATATGCACATCAGATTGTATGCTATATGCTAATATTTTACATATGGCATAAACCATATTTCTACATATGTCTTACAATTCCTATTTTGTCTTTACTAATAAGTCGTCTTGTTTTCTTTTTATTCCACTATATCCTATTTATACCTTATAGATTTTGTTCTTCCTTTATCCCATTTAACCTTTTTTGAGAAAGGTTTTCCACTAATAGTCTGGGCTGGCTATTATGATCCTGAGGCTTCAGTCTCTAGAGTGCTGGGATTGCAGGCATTCATGACCACACCCAGCTGCTTATGTTTGAGTCCCTTTGCTTTATTTCTATAAAAATACACTGTTTTATTTATTTTTGTGGGGGGAAGCATCACCGCTAACTCAAAATGTGCTTTGTTGCTTTTCATGCTCCATACATTTGATGAGGACTTGGCTTTGGTAGAAGAATCATTTTCTGCAAAAATCCAACATGAACACACTAGTGATTGATCGCTGTCACTTTGCAATCTTTGTCTGCCAGCACGTCATGGATTTCACTAGTCCAGGTAAGTTTTTATTTCATCTCTTAGCATGGAATTAAAGTTCAGGTGAGGATTCCAATTCCCTATACTCCCAGTCTGCTTATATTGTAGGTTCCTTGCCTTGGGTTTGATTTAAAACTAACTTACTAACTCTTCTTGGTCACTGGGCCTGAGAGAATACACAGCGCTCTCTTTCAGGGTGGTGATATCAACAGACACCATATTCTCTCTATCTATCTACCATATATTATCTATCTCTCTATGTAATATATATAAATATACATATTCCATGCATCTATTCACTATCTTTCCTTCCATATATGAATAAGTTTTGAATAGTTTTACCCAGATATCCCATAGGAACTTAAACTGAAAAAAATCCAAACCTGAACTCATCTCAACACACTGAGGATTGTCTCTTGTATCTTACACTTTTCATGATGCATCTGTAAGTTCAACCAAGCCCCCAAATCCAATACTCTTGAAACATTCTGTTTATTCCTATACTGTAGCCAAGGGATAACTTAATACTGCAGATTCTACATCTTAATATCTTTTCAAATTTCCCATTGTGAAGATATTTCTGATCCTTGCCTGGATTTTACCGCAGCCTCCTAAGTGCTTTCTTTGCCTACAATCCAACTACTCACTGCTATAATTCGGACTTTAAATCTAATCATGTTAAGGCCTATTAACAAGTCATGATCCTTCTCCATCACATACAAGCCCTTCATTATATGACCTCAGATTTATTGTCACACTTACATCTTGCTTTTCTTTCTCTGATACACGATTTTTCAGATATACCAAAATGCTTCTTTTCCCCAAAGCATAATTTCTACCCTTGCTTAGCTACTACCACCTAGAATTCTATTCCCTCCCACCCACAGAGTCCTCACAATCATTTTCAGGTATTAGGTCTCTGGCAAACATTTCTCTCACGTGTAGTCAGTTTACCTTTGTGGTTCCAGCAGCCCACTGTACATATGATTTACATTCTTGATATCTATTAGATAAATTTCTTCCTATTTCTCTGCCATTCCCATCAAGCAGTGTCCTAAGTGAAGGAGCAAGACCTCCTCTTTGTGTTCCCATGTTTGAATAGAGCAAGGAACAGATGTCATCATGAATTCATTAATTTGCTAACTATTTCTTTGGAAATCTGAGGAAGCATATGAAATAAGGAAATGAAATACATGTCATTTGAAAGAAGGACATACATGGATAGTACATATTGGAGCAGACAGGACCTGTGCCAGGTTTTGATTACAAGTGGGCAGAAGTAATACTCCAGCATTAAACTCTATAGCAGGAGACTACCTCTTTATAAGAGGGAAGGTGAAAGTTAAATCATGTTAACATTATACTTGTCCATATTTTACCTATTTTCTAATATTGAAAATAATTCTTTGAAACTACACAACACTTTCAGGATTGACAAAGCTCTTAAGAGGCTTGTCTTATATGATGTGCATGAGAACAGGTGAGAGAGCCAGAGTGGATATCGACAGGCTCCATTATACAAACTAGAAAACATTCTCATCAACTTGCTTAACACCACGCAGTTAATTAATTTATTAATCTGTATAGAATTACCTCCAAAGAGAAAGTGAGGTGGCTTACAAAAAATTTTTTTTAAGTCACAGTCACTGAAACACAAGGACAAGAACATTGCAATAAAGAAGTAAGGGTCCATAGAGGATGTCAGTAGAGTTTCAAACCAAGGGTTCTGACCCTTCCTCTCACTCACTTTCATCTCTATTATGCTGCCATGGAAACTGTGTGATCCACTGAGGGTTGACTGACATTTTGTTGGCATTCAAACAATAAAAATAAATACACAATGCCAGCCAAAGCAGTAATTTTGACTGCATACAGTATGTTGCCCAGCACCTATTGAAATAATATTCCATGAAACAAAAGCACTGAAACATCTCATCCAAACATGAATTCCTGTAATTATCCTGCTTGGACTAGAAACTTAACCAATCAATAGACAGAGGCGAGTTGAAATAAGCAGAGTCGACAATGAAAATTGGTCCATGAAATGTCACAAGCCTGAGATTGTTTTGCAGAGTTGCATAGAAGTCCTAAAAGAGGTGGCTGTGTCTGAGGTAAACTAATTCACTGGATCACAAAACATTTTACAGATGTCCACCTGTTCCTGTATTTTGATGAGAGTTTAAACAACAACATGGCTTTATTTGTTTTTTCCTAGACACATTTGACATATATTAACTCATAAAGCTTCTGATTTAGTTTGTTTTTGCAATATCTTTATGTGTGCCAAAAGTACTTTCCTCTGCTTGCCACCTCAAAAGAACAGTATTTGATAAATCCTCTTCCCTTTGCATGCCACATATTCTCTCAAGTGTTCTCATGGTATCAGCAATCACCATGAGATAACACCTAAGTGTTATGTGTCATTTACTTTCTTTTCATAAACCATAGGTAAATCTTTTCATGTCTATTGCCAACTGTTTCCAGTCATCACCTTCATCAAATCTGCCATTTTCTATTTTATTTCTATTTAGTTAATAGCTTTACCACCTAAATGCCAAAGGTCAAGTCGTCAGTCTCTTTTGAGACACCCAATGTCCCTTTGAGCACTACTGCACAAATTTGTTCTACCTGGAAGCACTTTATATCTATCTATGCAGTGACTGCTAATACATATGATGGTCCTGCTTCCCTTCCAAATGAAATCAGCCAACACATCATAATTAGTTTACTTATAAGATCAATCAATTCTTTTATCGATCTTCTTTTAGCCACTTCCATTGCAAGGGCTGTGAGGAAGGTCATTAGATATTTGGCCTGTCCTATTTATCTCTTTGCATAGTGCATAGCATTTTCTGAAGTTTCATAGATTTATGGAAGAGAATGATGCATATTTTATTGCCTTCTCTTCTTGATGAATTCACAATGTTTCATTAAGCATTGCAGTGTTAACAACATCAATTGCTCAAGTTATTAATATGGAACACTGTCCTAATAGGATGTGATCAGCACATGGGAGGGGTGATAACTATGTTGAAGGGACCTGAACACATAATTGATACCAAATAATAGGAAGAATTGGAAATTCATCCTGAAGAAGATTCGGACTTAATTCCTGGAACTAACATATTTAAATATTTCCCCTAAAGGAACCCGGGATCATCTGGAATCTTTCCTACTTCATGAAAACATAATGGTTTTTCTTACTAGGAAATAAATATAGAATGTTCCATATTTTGCTACCTTTTACTTTGCACTTCACAGATAGGAAACCCACCAATCCCCAGTGCAGAGTCCCCTGAGAAGCGTTTCTTAGAAATGAGCTCACATAGACATTTACCAGTTTGCTGAAATAATGGTCAATTTGAATGGTAGGATCTGTATTTTCAGTATCAGTTCCCTAAAGTTAGTAATAAATACTCTAGTTTTCTTGAGTCAAGGACCCTGACATACTACCTACTTTACATGAGTTCCCTACTTGTAAGTATTATTTTCAAAATGTGCAATTTTAAAATTTATATCTTGCATTTTATTTTATTTTATTTTATTTTATTTGAGAGAGAGAGAGAGAAAAGGGCAGATTTGTTGAGCAAATGGGCACACCAGAGCCTTCAGCCACTGCAAACAAACTCCAGATGCATGTGCTACTTTGTTTATTTGGCTTATGTGAGGAATGAAACCTGGACCCTTAGGCTTCACAGGCAAGCACATTAACCACTGAACAATCTCTCCAGCCCACATGATTTATTTTTAGTCAACATTTTTTTTATCACAGCACCAATACCAGTGATAACGAATCAGAAAATTTCTGTGTGTATTACCAGTAATAACTTCCCATACTCAAGAAGACACATGTGGTTCTGTTGCATCCCATCCCATGCCTACATATAAGTTCCAGAAGGCGGAAAGATTGTTAGAGTCACAAGTTGGGGCATTATGCACAGAGACTGGGGCCTACATCCCAGAACTCTTGACTAACCTCACAATGCACAACCCACATTCCCCATTGATGAGGGTCCCTTTGAAAGTGGGAGAACAGGGAGGGAGGACAATGGAACCAATACTATGAATGTAAAATCAGAATAATATAAATAAATAAAGGAAAAAAAGAGAGTGTGTGAATGGGCATGCCAGGGTCTCTCGCTCTACAAATAAACTTCAGATATATGTGTCACTATGTGCATTTGGCTTTACCTGGGTATCGGGGAAAAAATATAGGCCAACAGGCTTTACAAGCAAGGGCCTTTAACCACTGAGTCATCCAGCTCTTCTTACTTATCTTTTTTTTCACTCTAGCACAGGCTGACCTGGAAATCACTATGCATTCTCAGGGTAACCTCGAACTCATGGCAATCCTCCTACCACTGCCTACCAAGTGCTGAGATTAAAGACATGCACCACCATAACTGGGCCCTCTTCTCAGTTATCTACAGCAATCTCTAACAGAAGAGTTAAGATAATGAGGCAGAGGAGAAAGTGAAGAGAGATTGAGATTTTTCTTTTTCTTTTTGTGTTATTTTCTAACCACTCTCTGAGTTGGTATTTAATAAAAATAAAATGCTTAAATTCCAACAGGTTGAAAGAAGTAGGAGGAAGAAAAGCAAAAAGCATCAGCCATCATATGGTCTTATCTACTCCTGAATAATGGAATTAGTTAAGTAGCAGAACATGTATTTTTCCTTATGTACTCTAAATTTCTGTGAAGCCTGATTCAAAAACACACATGCAAAACAAACAAACAAACAAACAAAAAACAAACAAACAAAAATCCCTGAAACCTGGAAGACAGCATTAAATGTGATCTGGCTGGTCATCCATATTAGTGCAATACTTGTTTCAGACATTCAAGATAGAATCAGTATTTCATAAAACCTGTCCAAGCTGTGTCAAGAGGTTAGTCTTGTAGATAAAAATATGAATAAGTTATATCAGAGAAAAACTTAGAGAAAACCACTATCTTTGTAACATGCTTTGGTTGTTTTAGTTTATCTGTTTTATTTTGAGACAAGGTCTTGCTTCTTTCTTTTGGCTGGTGTGATACTTGCTATGTAGCTCAGACTGGCCTTGCTGAACTGTGGGCAGTCTCCTGCCTCATCCTCCATAGTGCTAGCATTACAAACATGTATCACCTTGGTCAGCATAGCTTTGGTTTCTCTAATTCTGGACTATTTCTTCACAGATTGAAGAGCAGGATGAAAAAATTTCAGGGAGAAAGCAACTACTTGCATTTGTGTTTTTAAAGCATATTTAATAAATACTAAAAATTCTTCCATTTCAGTCATACTTTTGAAGTTGTTAATGAATGCATTTCCTTATTATTCTCTTTGTGTCTACTGAAAACAGATTCTTTCTAAATTAAAAGGACCATTTTCTCAGAGCTGTGCACCTAGTTGGCACTCAGGGTTTGCTGTATTCTACTCTATAGCCACACTTCTTCATCACTTAAGATAGAGTTATTTCTCTAACAGGGTAAATAATAAAGATATTATTTTGAAGAAAATTAGAGAATTGACAAATACAACTGGTAATATTATTAGATGTGAAGAGAAAGGAAAACTTATCCATTTAAAATAACCTTCATTGTACCCAAAGCATATACAATAAACCATCACTATGAAATGCCTATAATTTGTTTCCTTTTCAAAAAAAAATAATTTAGCTGGGCATTGTGGTGCTCGCCTTTAATCCCAGCACTCGGGAGGCAGAGGTAGGAGGATCGCGGTGAGTTCAAGCCACCCTGAGACTACAGAGTGAATTCCAGGTCAACCTGGACTAGTGTGAGACCTACCTGGAAAAAACAAATAAATAAATAATCTGTAGGATCTAATTTGCACATTATGAAATCTTATTGGGCTAACACTATTATAATAAATCTAGGTAACATAAGCTTAAATGTATAACATCAAACATGTCTTTACAAAGGATATATTTGGGAAACTATGAAATCCATTTGTTATCATGCTCTTGCTTACCATTTCAAGTTAAAATAACAGAAAAACAATTATATTGAATTCAATGAGAAAGTCAGATAAAAAAGAAAAATTGAAAGCAAATAAAAGTTTAATACAAGTAATGCAGATTAATGAACTGCTATACAAATGAGTGACAGTTGAAAAATACAACCTATAACCCTACTCCACTGTTTTAATTAATGAGTTAAAAAGAGTGCCAAAACATGTTTGGCTTGAGTGAGAAAATATATGTAAATTTGAATGGCTATACTTTCGTATTGATAGATTAATCATTAAGCATTCGGTTATATTTTTTAAAGCATAGTGCTTATCACACACATCTTATGAAAATAGCCTGTGAACCTTTCTCTCAGGAGTCATGGACCAAGGCTGATGATTTTTGTCTTGTTTTGTAAGTTTACTGAGGATTGGTCCGTTATTTCCATGAACAAAAATATAGAGATGTCCGTGCATGCGAAGAAGAGTGTTCTCGGGATCACTAGTTTCTGTCGTATATATTCTCAGCAGTACATAGAATAACATGGATGAAAATATTAATGAGGAAAGAAGTACTCCTTGCTGAGTCTACAGTGTATCTTTCCCTTAAAATTGAGGTACTTACGAAAGAGGAGCTAGGACATACTGTACAGTTCAAAGTACAAGTGTTCCCACCACAAGCCACTGATGGCGCTTTATTCAATACTTGTCATATTAAAATCTGTGCCCTTTTGTTACGTGAGATAAAGGAAACTAATCACACAGATTGCAAGACAGAATTCTGTGCTACATCTGACAATGCAATGTACAGGAATGACCCCGGCTTTTGAATGGCTTGGTATTCATAAGTTCTTTCAGAAACAGAACTGCCCACAAATGGACAAAAGTGTTGCACCATTCCAGCTGATTTCTGAGGCCAACTTGGATGCTGTTCTACCCTGAGCTGCCACTATGCTGGAAGGCTTTCTTTAACGGGTCCCTGGACCTTATTTTCTAATCCTTTCAGAACTGAGGTATATGCAAAATCAAATGTGCAACTTATTCCCAATGTGCTGGTCCTCTCCACCTGCCTGACCTCACCAATTTCAGTCTCAGCAGCAAAGAAACTCTCAGGCTTGTGATCCCAGTAGAGTGGAACCACCTGAGCCTTCCCATGTCTTCCCTTCACAGAGATGCCACTGCTGCCTCATCTGTCCCTTCGCCCCAGTCTTGAACTGCTTCATCAGAAGGATGGATGCCTGTCTGCAAGGCTGGGGTGGAGATTTACAGAATGATGCCAAGAGTTCTGAAATCCGCTGCCTTTGCAAATTCAAGCTTTTCCAAAAGTAAAGGACAACTCAGATTCATAGGGCGAAAACTCCTGCTTTGTCTGCTTGTACACCGTGACAGTTTAACTGGCCTTGTTCATCACTACAGTCCACCACTTGGTAGAGAACTTGTCATACAGTCTATGCTTTAGTCAAAATCCACTGACAGTAACTGATGAATGACAGATGTGTAGTGATTCTGAGGAATGAGGTGTTACCCAGCTCAGAATGTGAAATTGGTTAATTTCTGGGAACCTGGAAATGATGCAATCCCATTGAAAGAAAGGGTTACAAGAAGCTTTGACCAGGGTCAGATATTCAAGTGAGCCCATGTTCACTTGGGCCTTCTACAAAGGGTCCTTGTTTTCCAACTCGTTTTGGAACCCTGATCTAGAATATATATACTAAAAGAAGGGCCAAATTTTGATTCAAGAAAGGAACAGACTTGAAAGGAATTGGGGATTTTGAGGAGACAAGGAGAAATTTATCATGTTCTTTTTCTTCCAAGTTATCAGGTTAACATTATATGTGTCCATATTTTAGCTATTTTCTGATATTGAAAATAATTCTTTGGAACTACACAACACTTTCAGGATTGACAAAGCTCTTAAGAGACCTGTCTTATATGATGTGCATGAGAACAGGTGAGAGAGCCAGAGTAGATATCGACAGACTCCATTATACAAACCAGAAAACATTCTCATCAACTTGCTTAACACCATGCAATTAATTAATTTATTAATCTGTATAGAATTACCTCCAAAGAAAGTGAGGTGACATACAAAAAATTTTTTTAAGTCAGATTCACTGAAACACAAGGACAAGAACATTGGAATAAAGGAGTAAGGGTCCATAGTGGATGCCAGTAGAGACCCCTCCTCTCCTCCCCTTTCATCTCTATTAGGCTGCCATGGAAACTGTGATGCACTGAGTGATGACTGACAGTTTTGTTGGCATTCAAACAATAAAATTAAATACACAGGGCTGGAGAGATGGCTTAGCGGTTAAGGTGCCTGTCTGCTAAGCCTAAGAACCAGTTCCAATCTCCAGGTCCCAGGTTTAGCCAGATGCAAAGTGACAAAATGGTGAAATGCGCACTTGACCACAAGGGAGCACACATCTGGATTTCGTTCACAGCAGCTGAGAGGCTGCTGGCGTGCCCATCTATATCTGTCTCCCTCTCCCTCTCTGTCTGTCTTTCTCTCTGTCTCTCTCCAAAAATAAATGTAATAATAAAAATTAAAAAAATAAATACACAATGCCAGCCAAAGCAGTAATTTTGACTGCATACAGCATGTTACCCAGCACCTATTGAAATAATATTCCATGAAACAAAAGCACTGAAACATCTCATCCAAACATGAATTCCTGTAATTATCCTGCTTGGACTAGAAACTTAACCAATCAATAGACAGAGGCCAGTTGAAATGAGCAGAGTCCACAAAGAAAATTGGTCCATGAAATGTCACAGGCCTGAGATTGTTTTCAGAGTTGCATAGAAAGTCATACAAGAGGTGGCTGTGTCTGAGGTAAACTAATTCACTTGTGATCACAAAACATTTTACAGATGTCCACCTGTTCCTGTATTTTGATGAGAGTTTAAACAACAACATGGCTTTACTTGGATCCTGTTACTCAACTAGATCCACTCTTTCCATTTACCTAAGGGCTGCATTGAAATTGAAAATGATAATACCTATAAGACCTCTCTAGTGCTGACATTTCCCGAGCTCTTTTGTAACACCAACAAAATTTCAAAATGGAAAATATAACCTTTTCCACCTTGTCTGTAGTTTCTCTACACAGTTTAAAAAAATTGAAAGGTAGTATCTATTCCAGAATCAACAACAACTAGCAGGCATAATAATCATAATGTCAAAAGTTAAAATGATATCAACTTATATATTCATTGAGCCAAGAACTGATATAAGTACACACTCAAGTCTCATAACAACATTGTGAAGTAGCAACTATTATTATCCCCATGCCATGGAGGAAGAAAATGAGACATAGTGAGATTAAAAAGTTATTTAAGGTCACACAGCTAAGATGTGTGAATCTAGTATAGGAACAGAGACTGAGTATCCTGCTAGGCTCAGAAAGCAAAACCCATTAGATATTTACTCAGATGAACTACGTGTTTATGCATTTTTTCTGACCCCTTCCCATTATCTTTTCCTTATTTTTCTGTTCTTATCATTTCCAATTAACATTTCACTAGTAGATACTCAGGGGTATCTAAAGATACCACTAAATTTAGAGAAAGTTCTTTGAGTTTCCTCAAGGAATAGGAAGACTTCTGTTTTCCTTAGGTGATTTCCTTCTCTCTTAATGCTCATTGCAGTAATTCTTATCATCTTTTACAGATCGGAAATCAGTTATTCACAGGTAGATGGTTCATCCTGCTTTTGCCATGGAAATTTAGATCAATGCCCAAAGCCAGACCCCCCTTCTACATTTTGTTTTTAAGAAGGGGTGAACGCTAATCCTTGTCAAGCACTCTCATCAAATGTCATGGCTAATCTCACCCAAAGGAGCCATATATTTGGGAATGTGAGCAACCAATGTTCTCAGTTTATTTAACATTTCAGTTCTGCTCAGTAACAGTTTAATTAAACTTGAAGGGGAAAGGTCAATAGCAAAACTACACATAATCTCCAGATAATTCATTGAAAAGGAAAAAAAGGAATTCACTGTTGTCAAGCAGAAGAATGGCGTAATGCAGTGTGAAAGGTATAGTTCGCCTGGGTAGTCAATAGTTGTCTACAAGGTAAATCTTTTTAAAAATATTTTATTATTTATTTATTTATTTATTTGAGAGAGATACAGAAATAGGCAGGAGAGAGAGAGAGAATGGGTGCACCAGGGCCTCCAGCCACTGCAAATGAACTCCAGATGCATGCACCCCCTTGTGCATCTGGCTTAAGTGGGTCCTGGAGAAGCGAGCCTTGAACCGGGGTCCTTAGGCTTCATAGGCAAGCACTTAACTGCTAAGCCATCTCTCCAGCCCGTAAATCTTTTTTTTTATTATGTAGAAATATTGTATGCACACATCATGTGTTGCTACCATTTCTGCCTCCTTGCCCCCATTCCACTGAGGCTCTCCTCAGTGGGATTGTACATATTCACCATGGGGCTGTGGGTTATAAGAGCAGTGGTCAGTCAGTGTGTGTGGTAGGGAGACGATGCCTCTGAATGTTCATGCCTATGGACAGTCTTCTCTACACCTGTCAATGAGGTAGGTAATTCCATAAGTGTTATTTCATTTACTTCTTACAATAATTCTATAAATGTGGTGCTGAGTTTTTTAACAAGTTAAGGCAATTAAGACCCAATGAGATGAAATCATATACTGTAAATGGGATACTTAGCAAGCAACCCTCCAAAGCTAGCACCTCCTGAGTGTGTCTGAATCTCTCCTTACAACTGGGCTGAGACTGTATCTTGAGTTTATTTGCCATCTACTGTCGCGACCGCCTCGACCAGCAAGGAAGACGCAATGCTCGGACTCTTCTTTCAACAGTTTATTCAGGAACCTTGAACAATCTTCTGACCCGGGGCAAAGCCCGCCCAATACTTAAGAAGCCTTTGAACAGCCAACCCTGGTGTGCCACGTGGTGAATGCAGATAGGTCCACATATGCGGAAGCAAGCCTGAGATCACGGCCCAAGCCAAATAAGGACTTGTTTATCAGGAGAGCACTCGCCATCGGGAAGGCGGAAGGCGGGAAGCCAGCGCCATCTTTAAGGCGTGGCACCTCGCAGCTCTCTACAATCTACCATCTTGATTCTATGCAGGACATAAGTGGGGCCAATGAAAAAGAACCTGCAAGGGACCAAATTTGCGTTCATTTTGATATAGCCATTTCTAACAGTCCACAAGCAGATGGCATAGACATATCTTGAGATGTAATCCATGTACTGCCACTGGAAGTGTTCCCAGAGAGGTAGTAGTGGTAGCGTTGAGCAAAGAGACCTGTTTCAGTGCTTGCTAGATGTAGAAGGGATTCCGGGTTTACTGTATGACTGGAAACACGTCATCAAAGACCCTACACAACAACTACCACAGAAACCTGTTCATCCAAAGGTGGGTACGTGGAGCAAGCTAAACAGAGAAAGTATCCTCTGACAGTGTCAGTAACAGCTGAAAAGAGAAGAATTATTGAAGTATTTCTAGGGTTTAGAGTTGGTAACTGGTCATATGATGGTTTCAGGACAGAAGCTTTTAAGTATGACTCTTAAAAATTCTGGTCTGAACTTTTGAAGGAGGTGAGTTGCTGGAAGTCAGTGGTCTTATCTTTGGGACACATGACCCATAGAGATTGACTGTTAAAATAGTGTGAGTTGAAAAAAATCGCTAAAACGCAAAGACCTTCAGAGACCAGAGGAGCTAAGAAGACATGATGACTAAATAGAATGAACCATTTTGGATTGAATCCTGAAAACGAACAAAGCAATTAGTGGAAATTTGGTAAAATCTGAGAAAGAATATAGCTTAGACAGTAATGTTCTTAACTTAGTATTGACAAATGTAGTGCACTATAAAAGATATTAACTTTAAAGAAAAATGAGTAAGTTAAAGGTATGGAGGAACTAATTGTATTACTTGTACAACTTTTTAATGAATAAGATAATATTAAAACTTTTAGTTACGTTTTTAAAACTTTATTTTTTATTATTTTTTGGAGAGAGAGACAGAGAGAGAGAGAGAGGGAGAGAGAGAGCAAGACCGAGATGGGCGCGCCAGCAGTGTCTCAGCTGTTGCGAACGAAATCCAGATGTGCGCGCCCCCTTGTGGTCAAGTGCAGCATTGCACCATTGCATCACTTTGCATCTGGCTAAACGTGGGACCTGGAAATTGGAACCGCTGGAGATTGGAACCAGTGTTCTTAGGCTTAGGAGGCAGGCGCCTTAACCCGTAAGCCATCTCTCCAGCCCTACTTACTTTTTAAATTGAGGTTCATTTGCCCTGCCCTTCACGGTTTTTCTTCAATTGATCTATTTTGTCGTAGTTTGATGTGTCTTCCAATGTGTGGTTGTTTAATTTCTTATCGTGATCTGGAAAGCACCTCAGAACTGATCTAGTCCAAACTGTGTTTCTATTTAATATATCTATATCGAAATAAGTGGTGAGATTTTGTTGGGTTGTAGCAGTTACATCAATTTTTATCTCATTATGTTTGCTCTAATTTTTAATAGAAATTATTTATTTATTTTCAGGAGAGAGGAGAGAATGTAGTGCACCAGGACCTCTTGCCACAGCAAATGAACAACAGATGCATGTGCCATTTTGTGCATCCAGCTTTTCGTGGGTACTAGGAGAATAGAACCTGGGTTCTTAGGCTTTGCAGGCAAGAGCCATAACTTCTGAATCACCTCTCCATTTTAAATTTAAAGCCACTGTTGTGGTTTCTGTACATTTCAGCTCCTTTTTTTTTCCACCTACATGGCGGCATACTATTGGGTTGCTATGTAAAAATTCCAAATTACCAGGCCCAATCCAGGCTAAGGTTAATGTTAGGTTGAGACAGGCTCCCAAGATGGAGTCACCATGTATTGGGAGACAGTGGAAGGAGATCAGCATGAGTTCGATGCCAGCCTGAGACTACCTAGTGAACTCCAGTCAGCCTGGGCTAGATCGAGACCTTATCGTGAAAAAATAAGGCGCTCTCTCAATCTCTAGCCCTCATTTTTACTTTTTTCCTTCAGGTAGGGTATCTGTCTAGCTAAGGTTGACCTGGAAGTAAATATGTAGTCGCAGGGTGGCCTCTACTCTTGGTGATCCTCCTACCTCTGCCTCCATAGGGCTGGGATTAAAACGTGTGTCACCATGCCAGGCTTTTTCTTGTTTATTTGTATGTTGTATTTGGTTTTTTGAGGTAGGGTCTCACTGTAGCTCAGGCTGAACTG
This sequence comes from Orientallactaga sibirica, assembly GCA_036365145.1. Taxonomy (NCBI): domain Eukaryota; kingdom Metazoa; phylum Chordata; class Mammalia; order Rodentia; family Dipodidae; genus Orientallactaga; species Orientallactaga sibirica. The sequence goes on from JAEOAD010002006.1 coordinate 37,581, forward strand.
GAATTCACTATGTATTCTCAGGGTGGCCTTGAATTCACAGTGATCATCCTATCTCTCCTTCCCAAAATGCTGGGATTAAAAGCGTCCACCACCAGGCCAGGCTTTTTATATTTTTTTATTCATTTATAGAACCTGAGTCCCTTGGCTTTGCAGGCAAGTGGCTTAACCACTAAGCCATCTCGCCATCTCGGGATTAATTTTTACCTTCTTGGCTTTTCGATGTAGTGTCTCGCTCTAACTCAGGCCAAGTTGGAATTCACTATGTCGTCTCAGGGTGGCCTAGAACTCACAGAAATCATCCAACTTCTGCCTCCTGAGTGCAGGGATTCAGGGTGTGCATCAACACAGCTGGCATTCCAGCTCTTTTTTAAGTTATTTTATTTTTGTTTATTTATTTGAGAGACAGGAATAGAGAGATAATTAAAAATTATTTTACCCACTATCTACTTCTGTTTTCAGATGTACTGTAATATTATCTTCAGATGTATGGTTAAACTGTGTGTGTCAGCACACACTTGTAATCAATTATTCCGGAGGCTGAGGCGGGAAGACTATTTGAGACTATCCTGGGATACAGAGCAAGACCTACTCTAAAAAATGATAAACAAACCAACATAGAAGTGTGAAGTGTGGTTTCTGTTGTGGTTTCAATGGGAACTGTCCCCCACAGGCTCAAGTGTTTGAACACTTGATGTCCACCAGGTGGCGCTGTTTAAGGTGGTGTGGAACCTTTGGCACTGTGGCTAGCTGGAAGAAGGTGGAGAATGGGACTTGGACAGTAGTACCCACCTCTGGTTCTGAAACAAGCTCTTGCAGGGTCAAGCCCCTGCTGTCATGGATGTGTTAGAGCTTTCAAGAAAGTTCGAGAAAGCAGTTAAGGTGTGTGCCTGCAAAGCCTAGGAACCCCGGTTCAATTGCCCAGTTCCCATGTAAGCCAGATGCACAAGAGGGCACATGTTTCTTGGGGTGTTTGCAGTGCCTGGAGGCCCTGCTGTGCCTATTTTCCCTTTCTCTCTGCCTCTTCCTCTCTCTGCCTCTCTCTCTCAAGTAAATAAATAAATAAAATATTTTTTAAAACATCACCTGACTGTCAAAGGATGTTAGGTCAGACACACAGGTGGACAATGCAAGGATTCATATTAGTTCTAGAAAGGTCGACTTTGAATCTGACCATCCCATCTCTCCACAATCAAGTTCTATCCACAGAAGTGTAGGTGTGGCTGTTTTCTGGGAACTTTGGTTCACAAAGGCAACGTGTTAAAAGGGGCATCTGGGGTGGGAAAGATGGCTCAGTGGATAAACCTTTGACTGTGAAGCCTAAGAACCCCAGTTGAGGCTCGATTCCCCAGGACCAAGAAAGCCAGATGCACAAGTTGGTGCATGCATCTGGTGTTCATTTGCAATGGCTAGAGACCCTGGTGTGCGAATCTCTCCTCTCTCTCCTTCTCTCTGTCGCTATTGTATAAATAATTCAACAAATATTAATTTTAAAAAAAGGAAGACTGGGCCCTGGAAAAATGGCTCAGCAGTTAAGGCAAGTGCTTGGAAAGCCTAAGAACCTAAGTTAAATTCCCTAGTATGCAAGTCAAGTCAGATACACAGCGTGGGACAAGAGAGGAAGTTACAGGTCAGCCTAGGCTGGCCACCAACTCACTGAGATCCTCCTGCTTCTGCCTCCAACATCTATTGAGATTAAAGGTGTGCACCACCGTATTGATCCAGATTTTTAAATATTTTAATTTTTATTTATTTATCGTGTGTGTGTGTGTGTGTGTGAGAGAGAGAGAGAGGAGGGGGGAGAGAGAGAGACAGAGATAAAGAGAAGAAGCAGCTAGGAGAGAAAATGGGCATGTCAGGGACTCCAGCCACTACAGAACAAACACCAGAGCAGTGTGCCAACTTGTGTATCTGACTTTAAGTAACTTTGGGATGGGGTTCAGCTCAGGGGCAGAATGATTGCCTAGCCTATCTGGGTTCTGAGTTCCATCCCAAACCATGAAACAAATGAAATGCATGAAATTCGATGCAAAGTTTGAGATTTATCGAACTTGTGATTATACAATTATTTATTTGTTTGTTTGTTTGTTTGTTTTTTCTTTCAAGGTAGGATTTCACACTAGTCCAGGGTGACCTGGAATTCACTATGTAGTCACAGGTTGGCCCCACACTCATGGTGACCCTCCTACCTCTGCCACCAAAGGCTAGGATTAATGACATGGTGACCTAGCTGGAGGAAGATGGAGAAGCAGACTTGGAAAGTAGTACCCATCTATGGTTCTGACCCAAGCTCTCAGCAGGTGTCAAGCCCCTGTTGTCATGGATGTGTAGCAGGAGCCGATGCCAGCCTGGAACTCAATGGCGATCATCCCATCTCAACATCATAGGTGCTAACAATAATAACTTATCAAAGGAAAGGTGGCACCGAGAGCATGAATCTCCTGTTTCGTTAGGGTACAAGGGCGCACGTCTCTTCCTTGGCAAAATGGAAGAGATTTATGTACCCCTATTAAGCACTGATAAGTCTGTACAAAAGTATGATAGAATTAAGAGATTTTAGAGCAACACTCCTATAACTCTAAGCGAGAGACCATAACTCTAAGAGACAGAGTGGGCAAAATAGGCATACTGAATAAAGATGTTTCTAATCTGTTGTCAATTTGACACCAATTCAATGTGTTATTATGTTTTTCAGACTACAGCATACAGATGACATTATAAGTCAATTCTTTGGGGGCCAGGAATATGGCTGAGTGGGTAAGAGAACTTGTTATCTAAGCCTGAGGACCTGACATGAAGCCTCAGCAAACATAATAAAAGGTGGGCATGGCCACATACACACATAACCCAGTCATAAGGACAGTAGAGTCAGGAGAATCACTGCAGCTCACTGTCCAGCCAGCCTGGCTCAAAAATAGCAGCTCCAGAAGCCGGGCGTGGTGGTGCATGCCTTTAATCCCAGCACTCGGGAGGCAGAGGTAGGAGAATCGCCGTGGGTTCGAGGCCACCCTGAGGCTACATAGTTAATTCCAGGTCAGCCTGGACCAGAGTGAGACCCTACCTTGAAAAAACCAAAAAAAAAAAAAAAAAAAAAAAAAGAATAGCAGCTCCAGGTTCAGCGCCAGACCCTGCCTCATGGAAGGAAAATCAGAACACTGACAGAGGAAGGCATCCAGAATTCTACTCTGCGTTTCCACCTGTGCACACACAAAGTCAGTGCATCTGTCCTCCACTACATCAGAGAGAACTTCCACCCCTCCTCCAAGAAGAAACTTTTACCATTCATTCTTAACCTGATGCATTTGAAAACATGTATTCTTTGTATTAACAGAAGTTTCCCTTGATCCACACAAGAAAAAAAATCACGGCACAGATTTCATACAAATATACAAATATCCACTGTATCATAGTAAGCACCTAGCTATTTGGAAGTCATCAGTCAACTGAAGTGGCTTCCAGAGATAATGAATTCTCAGCTGACCAACTCTCAAGTGCATTTGGAAGGAAAGGCATGAAAACAGAAGGGAAGAAATGATAGGGAACATTCTACTGAAAAGTTGAGACCTGGGTGCTACAAATGATCTCCCCTCACATGCAGAATAATCGGGAGCACATAACAGTTATTCCATTAAATCTTTCCATACATTTCTAACTCTTTGTTAATGATAAAAGGGACTGTAGTGACGCCTTTTGTACGTGATTTACAAAATGGCTATTGAAGATGGAATAAGAAAATGCATGTATAAAAAGTTCTACACATGGCTGCAAGGACGACTTAGTGGCCAATGCCTACAAAGCCTAAGGAAGCAGGTTTGACTCTCATAGCACACATAAGTCAGATGCACGTGCACGTGGTGGTGCATGCATTTGCAGTAGCTACAGGCCCTGGTACATCCATATCCTCTCTTTCATAATAAATAAAATAGTAAATAAATAAACACTTTTCTTTTAAAAAGTCCTACATTGGGCTGGGGATTTAGCTCCATTGGTAGAGCTCCTGTATTGTATGCTTAAACCTTTGGGTTTAACCCACAACATTATCTAAAAGCAGGTGCGGTGGTGTATGCATAAAATCCCAACCATTGGGAGGTGGACTGAGGAGGATCAAGTTCAAGGACACCGTTTGCTACATAGTTAATTTAAGGTCAGCCTAGACTAGAGGAAACACTATCTCAAAAAATTCTTAAAAATACACAGCTACCAGCCGGTTGTGGTGGCGCACACCTTTAATCCCAGCACTTGGGAGGCAGAGGTAACAAGATCTTTGTAAGTTCAAGGCCACCCCTGAGACTACAGCATGAATTCCAGGTCAGCCTGGGCTACAGTGAGTCCTTACATTGAAAAACAAAAAAACAAAACAATATATCTGTAGTCTCAGGATGGCCTTGAATTCACAATGATCCTCCTGCCTTTTCCCCTGCATGCTGGGATTAAAGGCATACACCAACACACCCAGATAAAAAGCATATTTTTATTTGCATGCAAAGAGATACAGAGACAGAGAAGGAAGGAGAGAGAGCAAATGGGAGAGACAGGGCCTTCAGCCACTGCAAACGAACTCCAAATGCCTGTGCCATTTGGGTACTGGATAATCGAACCTAGGATGTTAGGCTTTGCAGGCAAGCACATTAACCACTGAGCCATTTCTTCAGCCTATAGATATTCTTTTTGCAGTACCAGGGAGTCCAGGGTGTTGCATGCGTCAGGCAAGTCCTTTCCACTGAACTATGCCTCACCCAGTTCCCAGTGCCCTAATAATTGCTAGAGAAACTTCTAAATACAAATATGATTGATACATCATCTTTAACAATTCCTTACTGCCCAGAAAACATCCACTGTAAGGCAAAGTACCGAGACCTGGCGATGTTGGGGAGATCCCAGGCTGTGTCTACAAGGATAGTAATAAGCTACTACATGGCGTTGTGTGTGGTTTTGTTTTGTTGTTTTTAATTTTATTTCCAAAGTAGGGTTCCACCATAGCCCAGACGGTTCTGGAACATACTATGTAGCCCCACATTGGACTTGAACTCACAGTAACCCTCCCAATTCAACCTCCGAATGATGGCATTAAAGGTGTGAGACACCACATCTGATTGCCATACTGTTTTTATTTTTAAATATGGAACTCCCACTCTCTCTGATAAAATATATATATAGTTTTGTTTTAAGGAAGGGTCTCACTGTGGCCCAGGCTGACCTAGAATCCTGGGTATTCGCAGGGTGGCCTTGAACTTACGGTGATCCTCCTACCTCTGCCTCCCAAGTGATGGGATTAAAGGCATGCGGTACCATGCCTGGCTGAGAAGTAAATTTTAAAATTTAATATGGTATGCTTCACGAATTTCCATGTCATCATTGTGCATGGGGCCATTCTAATCTTCTGTGTATCATCCCGATTTTAGTCTACGTGCTCTGAAGAGAGTGAGCACTCTCTTACTATTTTTATTTTTGGAGATTGACACAGAGAAAGACAGAGGAGGGAGAGGAAGACAGAGATAGAGAATGGGTATGCCAGAAGCCTCTCAGCAACTGCAAATGTACTCCAGATGTGTGCCCCTTGTGCATCTGGCTTACATGGGTAATGGCGAGTTGAACCTAGGTTTTAGATTTGCAGGCAAATGCTTTTAACCACTGAGCCATCTCTCAGCCCTCAGGCCCCTTTTTAAATTTTTTAAAAAAATTATTTTATTTATTTTTGGACAGAGACACAGAAAGAAACAGATAGAGAGTGACAGGAAGACAGATAGAGCTGGGTGCGCCAGCAGTCTCTCAGCTGCTGTGAATGAAATCCAGATGTTGCGCCCCCTTGTGGGCAAGTGCGGCACTGCGCCCTTGTGTCACTTTGCATCTGGCTAAACGTGGGACCTGGAGATTGGAACCGCTGGAGATTGGAACCAGCATTCTTAGGCTTACCAGGCAGGCGCCTTAACTTCTAAGCCATCTCTCCAGCCCAGCCCCCCCTTTTTAAACCTATATGGCACGATAAAATTGGATTGCAAGAAGAAAGTTCCAAATGACAAGACCCAAAGCAGGCTAAGGTTATTGTTATGTCTGGACAGGCTTCCAAAGTGAGGTCACCATGGATTGGGAGACAATGGAAGCAGGATCGCCATGAGTTCCATGCCAGTCTGAGACTACCTAGTGAATTCCAGATGAAGCTGAGCTAGAGGGAGAACTTACCATGAAAAATAAGAGTACTGCTCTGCTCTCTCTCTCTCTCTCTCTCTCTCTCTCTCTCTCTCTCAATCTCTCTCTCAATCTCTAGCCCACATTTTACTTTTTTTTTTTTGAGATAGGGGTCTCATGCTAGCTCAGGAGGAAGGAAGAAAGAAAGGAAGGAAGGAAGCAATGAAGGAAAGGAGGAAGGGAGGGATGAAAGCAAAGAGGGAGGGAGAGAGAGACAAAGAAGAGAAAAAAGAAAGAAAGAAAGAAAGAAAGAAAGAAAGAAAGAAAGAAAGAAAGAGCCGGGCATGGTGGGTATGCCTTTAATCCCAGCACTTGGGAGGCAGAGGTAAAGGATTGCCATGAGGTAGAAGCCACCCTGAGACTACATAGTGAATTCAGGTTAGCCTGAGCTAGAGTGAGATCCTACCTTGGAAAACCAAATAATAATAATTATTAAAAATGAAATGACATGAATGATTGGTGTTGACAAGAATGCTGGCAGTGAACAGGGTTTGAGATAGAGAGTGATGAATGGCCCAGGCTGTCCTGGAATTCATTATGTAGTCTCTGGGTGGCCTTGAGCTCACGGCAATCTTCGTATCTCTGCCTCCCAAGTGCTGGGGAGATAGGGCGTGCCCCACCAAGCCTGGCTTGGATTCTTGAATTTTTATGTCCTGAGTAAAGTGGCCAATCCTTCATAAGGATTCGTAGATGGTGACAATGGCACCTTTGAAGTCTCTGAACAGACAGATGCTCCCACGGACTTGTGTGGGGCCTGAAGAAGCATGTGGGCTACTTCGGATCAAAGAATCAGGTAGTGACCTGTTACCTGACCAGAAATCAACAGTGATACACTGTGTCAGTCATAGTCATGGAGGCCACAGGCACAAAAGCTAATCCCATCATTACAGCGGGAAACTTGAGACAGCTTCATGATGGTCAAGAGCTTTCTGGAGGGATGGCTCAGAGGTTAAAGGTGCTTACTTGCTGGCACCCTGTTTCAAATCCCCCAGTCACCCACATAAAGTCAGAGGGCACTGATTTGCATGTTAAGAGGTCCTGGTGTGCCTGCCTGCATATATACACAGGCAAATTCTATTTTTGTCAAGATAAGGTCTCACTCTAGCTCAGGCTGACCTGGAACTCACTGTGCAGTTTCAGGCTGGCCTCAAACTCACAGCGATCCTCCTACCTCTGCCTCCTAAGTGCTGGGATTAAAGGCGCACCACCACGCCCGGCTAGATTATTTTATAAAGAGCTTTGTTGAGGTCTCAGCAGCTTTGGGATTTC
>JAEOAD010000302.1:0-30683 GCA_036365145.1 Orientallactaga sibirica
ACCATAGATGGGTACTACTTTCCAAGTCTGCTTCTCCATCTTCTTCCAGCTAGGTCACAGTGCCATTAATCCCAGCCCTTTGGTGGCAGAGGTAGGAGGGTCACCATGAGTGTGGGGCCAACCTGTGACTACATAGTGAATTCCAGGTCACCCTGGACTAGTGTGAAATCCTATGAAAGAAAAAAGAAACAAAACAAAACAAATAATTGTATAATCACAAGTTCGATAAATCTCAAACTTTGCATTGAGTTTCATGCATTTCATTTGTTTTGTTTTGTTTCACGGTTTGGGATGGAACTCAGAACCCAGATAGGCTAGGCAATCATTCTGCCCCTGAGCTGAACCCCATCCCAAGGTTACTTAACATCAGATACACAAGTTGGCACACTGCTCTGGTGTTTGTTTGTAGTGGCTGGAGGTCCTGACGTGCTCATTTTCTCTCCCTAGCTGCCTCTTTCTTTCTCTCTCTCTCTCTCTCTCTTACACACACACACACACACACACAAATGATACATAAATAAAAATTAAAATATTTTAAAAATCTGGATCAATGCGGTGGTGCACACCTTTAATCTCAGTAGATATTGGAGGCAGAAGCAGGAGGATCTCAGTGAGTTGGTGGCCAGCCTAGGCTGACCTGTAACTTCCTCTCTTGTCCCACGCTATGTATCTGACTTGACTTGCATACAAGGGAATTTAAGTTGACCTAAGTTAGGTTCTTAGGCTTTGCAAGCACTTGCCTTAACTGCTGAGCCATTTTTCTGGGCCCAGTCTTCCTTTTTTTAAAATTAATATTTTAAAATTAATATTTATATGAGAGCGACAGAGAGAAGGGGAGAGGAGAGAGATTCGCACACCAGGGTCTCTAGCCACTGCAAACGAACTCTAGATGCATGCACCAACTTGTGTATCTGGCTTTCTTGGGTCCTGGGAATCGAGCCTCGAACCGGGGTTCTTAGGCTTCACAGTCAAAGGCTTATCCCGCTGAGCCATCTTTCCCACCCCAGATGCCCGTTTTAACCCCTTGCCTTTGTGAACCAAAGTTCCCAAAAGACAGCCACACCTACATTTCTGAGGATAGAACTTCTGATTGTGGAGAGATGGGATGGTCAGATTCAAAAGTCGAACTTTCTAGAACTAATATTAATCCTTGCAATGTTCACCTGTGTGTCTGACCTAACATCCTCTTGACAGTCAGGTGGTGTTTAAAAATATTTTATTTATTTATTTACTTGAGAGAGAGGCAGAGAGAGGAAGGAGGCAGAGAGAAGGGAGAACAGGCACAGCAGGGCCTCCAGGCACTGCAAATACACCAAGACACATGTGCCCCCTTGTGCATCTGGCTTACATGGGAACTGGGCAACTGAACCGGGGTTCCTAGGCTTTGCAGGCAAACACCTTAACCGCTCTCTCAAACTTTCTTGAAAAGCTCTAACATATCCATGACAGCAGGGGCTTGACCCATGCTGAGAGTTTGGGTCAGAACCAGAGGTGGGTACTACTTTCCAAGTCCCATTCTCACCTTCCTCCAGCTAGGCCACAGTGCCAAAGGTTCCAAACCACCAAAAACAGCACCACCTGGTGGACATCAAGTGTTCAAACACTTGAGCCTGTGGGGACAGTTCCCATTGAAACTACAACAGAAACCACACTTCGCACTTCTACGTTGGTTTGTTTATTATTTATTTAGAGTAGGTCTTGCTCTGTATCCCAGGATAGTCTCAAACACTCTTCCTTCGCATCAGCCTCGAATGATTGGATTACAAGTGTGTGCTGACACACACAGTTTAACCATACATCTGAAGATAATATTACAGTACATCTGAAAAACAGAAGTAGATAGTGGGTAAAATAATTTTCAATTATCTCTCTATATTCCTGTCTCTTAAATAAATAAACAAAAATAAAATAACTTAAAAAAAGAGCTGAATGCCAGGTGTGTTGATGCACAACTTCTGAATCCCTGCACTCAGGAGGCAGAGGTTGGATGATTGCTGTGAGTTCTAGGCCACCCCTGAGACGACATAGTGAATTCCAAGTCGTCCTGAGCTAGAGTAAGACCCTACCTAGAAAAACCAAGAAGGTAAAAATTAATCAGAGATGGAGACATGGCTTAGTGGTTAAGCCACTTGCCTGGAAAGCCAAGGGACTCTGGTTCTATAAATAAATAAAAAATAAACCAAGCCTGGCCTGGTGGTGCACTTTTAATCCCAGCATTTGGGAAGGAAAAGATAGAGGAATACCGTGTGAGTTCAAGGCCACCCTGAGACTACATAGCGAATTCCAGTTCAGCCTGAACTACAGTGAGGACCTCCTCAAAAAACCAAATAAAACATACAAATAAACAAAAACAAAACAAACAAACAAAAAAGCCTGGCATGGTGACACACACTTTTAATCCCAGCACTATGGAGGCAGAGGTAGGAGGATCACCAAAAGTAGTAGGGTCACCCTGTGACTACATATTCACTTCAGGTCAACCTTAGCTAGACTGATACCCTACCTGAAGAAAAAAGGTAAAATGGGGGCTAGAGATTGAGAAAGACTCTTATTTTTCCCGATAAGGTCTCGATCTAGCCCAGGCTGACTGGTGTTCACTAGGTAGTCTCAGGCTGGCATAGAACTCATGCTGATCTCCTTCCACTGTCTCCCAATCCATGGTGACTCCATTTTGAGCCCATCCCAACCTAACAGTAACCTTAGCCTGGATTGGGACTGGTAATTTGGAATTTTTTTTTTTTTGCGAGGTGGGTCTCACTCTGGTCCAGGCTGACCTGGAATTAACTATGTAGTCTCAGGGTGGCCTCGAAACTCGCAGCAATCCTCCTACCTCTGCCTCCCAAGTGCTGGGATTAAACGTGCACCACATCCGGCTGTAATTTGGAATTTTACATAGCAACCCAATAGTATGCTGCCATGTAGGTGAAAAAAGGGAGCTGAAATGTACAGAAACCACTGTAGTGGCTCTAAATTTAAAATGGAGAGATGATTCAGAAGTTATCACTCTTGCCTGAAAAGCCTAACAACCCAGGTTCGATTCCCCTAGTACCCAGGCAAAGCTGGATGCACAAAATGGCACATGCATGTTGTGTTCATTTGCATTGGCAGGAGTCCTGGTGCACTACATTCTCTCTCTTTCTTTCTCTCTCTCTCTCTCCTTGTAAATAAATAAATAATTTTTATTAAAAATTAGAGCAAATATAATGAGATAAAGATTGATATAACTGCTACTTCCAACAAAATCTCACCACTTATTTCCATATAGATATATTAAATAGAAACACAGTTTGGACTAGATCAGCTCTGAGGTGCTTTCCAGATCAAGGTAAGAAATTAAACAACCACACATTAGAATACACATCAAACGACGACAAAATAGATCAATTGAAGCAAACCATGAAGGGCAGAGCAAATGAACCTCAATTTTAAAAAAGTAACTAAAAGTTTTAATATTATCTTATTCATTAAAAGTGGTAAAAATAATACAATTAGTTCCTCTATACCTTTAACTTACTCAGTTTTCTTTAAAGTTAATATCTTTTATAGTATATGTATTAGTATTTGTCAATACTAAGTTGAGAACATTACTGTCAAAGCTTTGTTTTCTTTTCTGCTTTTGTTCTCAAAAGATTTTGCAAATTCCACTAATTGCCTTGTTTGTTTTCGAAGTTCAATCCAAAATGGTTCATTCTATTTAGTCATCATGTCTCCATCAGCTCCTCAGGTCTCAAGTTCTTTTTCTGCGTTTTAGCGTTTTTAACTCACACTATTTTAACAGTCAATCTCTAGGTCATGTGTCCCAAAAGATAAGACCACTGACTTCCAGCAACTCACCTCATTCAAAAATACAGACTAGAATTTCTAAAGTCATCTTAAAACTACTGTCTGAAACTATCATATGACAGTTACCAACTCCTAAACCCTAGAAATGCTTAATGAATTCTTCTCAACTTTTCAGCTGTACTGACACTGTCAGAGGATCTTTCTCTTGTTTAGCTTGCTACACATACCCGGCTTTGGATGAACAGGTTTCTGTGGTAGTTGTTGTGTAGGGTCTTTGATGTGATCAATCATACAGTAAACTCCAGAGTCCTTCTACAACATCAGCAAGCACTGAAATAGGTCTCTTTGCCCAATGCACCACTACTACCTCTCTGGGAACACTTCCAGTATCAGTGCATGATTACATCCCAAGATAAGTCTATACCATCTGCTTCTGGACTGTTAGAAATGGCTATATATACCAAAATGAGCATAAATTTGGTCCCTTGCAAGTTCTTTTCATTGGCCCCATTTATGTCCTGCATAGAATCAAGATGGTAGATGGCAAATAAGCTCAAGAGATACAGTCTCAGCGGTTGTGGGAAATTCAACACACTCAGGAGGTGCTAGCTTTGGAGGGTTGCTTGCTAAGTATCCATTTACAGTATATGATTTCATCTCATTGGGCCTTAATTGCCTTATCTTGTTAAAACTCACACCATTTATAGAATGATTGTGAGAAGTAAATGAAATAGCACTTATGGAATTACCTGCCTCATTGACAGGTGTACAGAAGACTGTCCCATAGGCATGAACATTCAGAGCATCGTCCCCTGCCACCCACTGACTGCTGCTCTCATAACCCACAGCCCCATGGTGAATATGAACAATCCACACTGAGCCATAGTGGAATGAAACAGAGAGGCAGAAATGGTAGTAACTTACATGATGTGTGCATACAAAATTTCTACATAATACAAAAAGATGTTTACCTTGTAGACCACTAGTGATTTGCAGAAATATACCTTTCACAGTGCATTACATCATTCTTCTGCTTGACATCAGTGAATTCTTTTTTCCCTTTTCAATGAATGCTCCTAGAGATTATGTAGTTTTGCTATTGACCTTTCCCCCTTGAAGTTTAATCAAACTGTTACTGTGCAGAACTGAAATGTTAAATAATGTGAGAAATTAGTTGCTCACATTCCTGAATATATATAGCTCCCTGGTGAGATTAGCCATGACAGTTGCTGAGAAGTGTTTGACAAGGATACAGCATACACACCCTTCTTATCAAGAAAATGTAGAAGTGGGGGCCTGGCTTGGGGCATTGATCTAAATTTCCATGGCAGCACCAGGATGAACCATCTACCTGTGAGTAACTGATTTGCAATCTGCAAAAAGATTATAAGAATCACTGCAATGAACACTAAGAAAGAAGAAAATCACTTGGGAAAACAGGAAGTCTCCCTACTCCTTGAGGAAACTTAAGAACTTTCTCTAAATTTAGTGGTATCTTTAGCTTCCCTGAGTATCTACTAGTGAAATGTTAATTTGAAATGATAAGAACAGAAAAATATAAGGAAAAGATAATAGGAAGGGATCAGAAAAAATGCATAAACACGTAGTTCATCTGAGTAAATATCTAATGGATTTTGCTTTCTGTGCCTAGCAGGATACTCAGTCTCTGTTACTATACTAGATTCAAGCGTCATTACCTGTGTGTTGTAAATAACGTTTTAATCTCACAGTGTCTCTCATTTTTCTTCCTCCATGGCAGGGGATAATAATAGTTTCTACTTCACAATGTTGTTATGAGATTTCAGTGTGTGCCATAGCAGTTCTTGGGTCAATGAATATAAGTTGATATCATTTTTAACATTTGACATTATGATTATTATTATGCCTGCCTGTTGTTCTTGATTCCAGAATAAATACTACCTTTCAAGTTTTAAAACTGGCTTCTATGCATCTCACAGAAAACAATCTCAGGCCTGTGACATTTCATGGACCAATTTTCTTTGTGGACTCTGCTCTCATTTCAACTGGCCTCCCTGTCTATTGATTGGTTAAGTTTCTAGTCAAGCAAGGATAACTACAGAATTCATGTTTGGATTAGATGTTTCAGAATGCTTATGTTTCATGGAATATTATTTCAATGGGTGCTGGGCAACATGCTGTATGCAGTCAAAATTACTGCTTTGGCTGGCATTGTGTTTATTTTTATTTTTGAATGCCAACAAAACTGTCAGTCATCATCAGTGGATCACACAGTTTCCGTGGCAGCTAATGAAATGAAATGGGTGAGAGGAGGGTTCTCTCTACTGGCATCCACACTGGACCCATGCTCCTTTATTCCAATGTTCTTGTCCTTGTGTTTCAGTGACTCTGATTTTTTTTTTTAAATTTTTTTGTAAGCCATCTCACTTTTCTCTTTGGAGATAATTCTGTAGATTAATAAATTAATTAATTGCATGGTGTTAAACACAAGTTGATGAGAATGTTTTCTAGTTTGTATGTGTAACCTGTGATATCTACTCTGGCTCTCTCACCTGTTCTCATGCCGTCATATAAGACAAGTTTTCTTCCAGAGCTTTGTCAATCCTGAAGAGGTGTTGATGTAGTTCAAATTATTTTCAATATTGGAAAATGGGTAAAATATGGACACATAATGTTAACCCTGATTTAACTGGGAAGAAAAAGAACATGATAAATTTCTCCTTGTCTCCTCAAAATCCCTAATTCCTTTTAAAGTCTGTTCCTTTCTTGAGTCAAAACTTTGCATATATATATTCTAGATCAGGGTTCCAAAATGAGTTGGAAAACAAGGACCCTTGGTAGAAGGTAAGTGAACATCAGGCTCAAAGCTTGAATATCTGACCCTGGTCAAAGCTTCTTGTGACCCTTCTTTCAATGGGATTGCATCATTTCCTTGTTCCCAGAAATTAACCAATTGCACATTCTGAGCTGGAAAACACCTCCTTCCTCGGAATCAGTACACATCTTTCATTCATCAGTCACTGTCAGTGGATCTTGACTAAAGCATAGACTGTATGATGAGTTTTTTCTACCAAGTGGTGGGACTGTAGTGATAAACAAGGCCAGTTAAACATCACGATGTTCCAGACAGACAAAGCAGGAGTTTCACTGAATCTGAGTTGTCCTTTACTTTTGGGAAAGCTGAATTTGCAAAAGTGGGGATTTCAGAACTCTTGGCATCATTCTGCAATCTCCACCCCAGCCTTGCAGACAGGCATCCACCTTTCTGATGAAGCAGTTCAAGACTGGGAGAAAGGGACAGATGAGGCAGCAGTGGCATCTCTGAAGGGAAGACAGCGGAAGTCTCAGGTGGTTCACTCTACTGAGGCTCACAAGCCCCGAGGTTTCTTGCTGCTGAGACTGAAATTTGTTGCGAGGTCAGGCAGGTGGGAGGGACCAGCGCACTGGGAATAAGTCGCCATTTGATTTTTGCATCTACATCAGTTCTGAAAGCATTGGGAAGGTCTAGGGACCCTTTAAAGAAAGCCTTCCAGCATAGTGGCACCTCAGGGTAGAACGGTGTCCAAGTTGGCCTCAGATATCAAGGTGAAATGGTGTAACACATTTGTCCATTTGTGGGCAGTTCTGTTTCTGCATTTACTCAAAGAACGCTATGAATACAAGCCAGCTGAAAGCAGAGTTCATTCCTGTACATTGCATTGTCAGATGTAGCACAAATTAAGCTTGCAATCTGTTGCAGTGGTTTCCTTTATCTCTCGTAACAAGGGCACAGATTTCAATATGACAAGTATTGAATAAAGCGCCATCAGTGGCTTGTGGTAGGAACACTTGTACTTTTGAACTGTACACTATGTCCTAGCTCCTCTTTGGTAAGTACCTTAATTTTAAGGGAAAGATAAACTGTGAGCTCAGCAAGGAGTACTTCCTTCTCAAATTTAATATTTTCATCCATGTAATCCTATCTACTGCCGAGAATATATACGCTGAGAGCAGTGAGCCGAGAACACTCTTCTTAGCATGCACTGAGCATCTCTATTTTTTGTTCGTGGAAATAACAGACCAATGTATCACCCTCAGTAAACTTAGAAAACAGTATAAAAATCATCAGCCTTGGTCCATGACTCCTGAGAGAAAGGTGCACAGGCTATTTTCAAAGATGTGTGTGATAAGCACTATGCTTTAAAATGTACTGTCTTCTTTTGTTCGTGCTGTGGGAGGGTGTAGACAGCTAGTAGTGGGAGACACCCACTGGTTGTCTCAGTGAGTGGTGTGTGGTTGTGAGGAGAGCTTGGGTGTAAATTTTCATGCAGTCAGACCTTCCAAAGAAGAGACGAAGGCCTCATTGGCACCATTGCATTCCCACTTGTCACTATTTTGCAGGAAAAATTGATTAAATACACTTTCCTTTTGAGTCAGTGCACTTACTCTAGTGTAGGATGTCTTGGACCTCACTCTGCAGCCAGGCTGACTCAAACTCATGAAGATCCTCCTGCCTCAGTGTTTCCAGTGCTGGGATGCAAGGCATGCACCAGAAAACCTCTGTCCTTGTTTTATTGCTTTAATCTTTGTTCTTCAAGACTAAAAGCTGGGGACACATCTCAAGAGTCACTTGGAAAATTTCTGTTCTTTAATAAAAATTTTATCTGGGAGAATATGACTTTTTTTTTGGATTGTCTAGGTTGGGTCTCACTCTGGTCCAGACTGTCATGGAATTCACTCTGTAGCCTCAGGGTGGCCTCAAAATCCAGGTGATCCTCCCCTAGCTCTGCATCCCGCATGCTGGGATTAAAGGCATGTGCCACTATACCCGGCTGAGAATATGACTTTTAATTACAAGGTCTACATATGTTTGGAGGGGTTTGGATTGGAAATTCTACAGGTTAAGTGCAGCTATTGGACTAATAATGTCTCTTGTAAGAATATAGGAATCACTTCCCAACTGACAGATATATCTGAGCTTGGCTGTTTAAATTTGGTCAACTACCTAGGGAAGCAGTTTAATAGCTTGGTTTTGACTGGAGAGATGGCTTACTGGTTAAGGTACTTGCCTACAAAAGTCAAAGGTCTGAGGATCTATTCCCTAGTATCCGAGGAAGCCAGATGCAAGATGCCACATGCATCTGAGTTCGCTTTGCTGCAGCTGAAGCCCCTGACATGCCCATTCTCTCCCTCTCTCTCTCTGCCTCTTTCTCTCTCTCTCTCTCAAATAAATAAATTAAAAAATTATTTAATTTTATGAATAACTAATATAAAAAATTATTTGGAAAGGATGATGGTATTTAATGTGCAAATAATTCCTGGTGGCAGATTAGCCAACAAGCATCAATATTCCTCATTCTGATTCTATAAACTAGGGTACTGAGTCTAGAGTCTTCATTGTACCTGGAGTGTTTGAGAATATGTACTTATAGCCCCAGTTAAAACGACTGTAAAAAGAACCATGAGTCAAGTACACTAGAAGGTAGAATGAGGCTTTAGTTTTATGTGGCTACATGTCTATGTGTATACTTGTCAGTCCATACTACCTTTAGGAGACAGCTACTCCTGTGGAACACATTGGAAAACTATGAAATCAACAAGTGTAACCTTTTCACTTTCTATGAATTTTCAGCTCTGTTTAACCTCATCCCTGTGGGGTCTTCGACTGGTGGCTATTGAAGGAGTTCAAACCAAGCTGTGTTGGCAGTGAACAGTGAGGACACTTGCACTCCTCAGTAAGTCTTGGTGTGCATGTCTTCACTATCCCGTTTTCATCTGCTACCAAATAAAATGTGCTGACTCTGTTTTTCGGGTTAGATTTTTGGTGAGGAGATGAATATTGGTTTGTATGGATATAGGTTGGTTTGGAAAGGCAAGTTATTTTCCTTGAAATTTTATCTTAACTCAACGTATCATTTGAACTTAACATGTCTAATGTAAAATCAAAAATTTCACTTAAAAAGTCTTCCTACAGTGCCATTGGGTTATACATATCATAAAAATGGTCTCTGGCTTTGTGGTTGTGAAACAAAACTATTGCTTGACTATATAAGCAAATATTTTCCACCTTTATCCCTAAAGAACTAATGAGATCTCTGTCTCTCTCAAATCAGCTCTAAGACACAAAGACCAGTACTAGAAGTGCTTTTGAGGATTTGTTGCTCATCTGTTCAATTAGCAGAGTTGCCATCTGTCTTTACTTATTTTCAACTTTCCAAATTAATTTAATTGTAAAACATTGTGGGATACATTGTCATAATTCAGTGAGTGTACAATGTGTAATGGTCCAAATGTGGAAATAAGCATTTCCATCTCTTCTTCCTAGTGAATTCCAGGTCAGCCTGGGCTACCATGAGACCCTACCTCAAAAGCCATATAAAAATTTTAACGTTCAGAGACAGAGAGAATTCCATATTTAAAAAAACAAAAAAAAACTGTATGGCAGTCAGATGTGGTGTTACACACCTTTAATGCCAACACTCAGGAGGCTGAAGTAGGAGGATCACTGGGTTCCAAGTCCAGTGTGGGGCTACATAGTATGTTCCAGATCCCATCTGGGCTACGAAGTGGTACCCTATTTTGAAAATAAAAGTAAAAACAACAACAACAACAACAAAAGCACACAGAACCCCATGTAGTAGCTTATTACTATCATCCTTATAGACACAGTCTATGACCTCCCCAACATGACCGGGTCTTGGTAATTTTAAGCATTACAGTGAATGATTTCCAGGTAGTAAGGAATTGTTAAAAGATGACGTATCAATCATATTTGTATAGAAGATTCTATAACAATTATTTTGGCACTGGGAACTCCCGGGGTGGGGGCAAGGTCAGTGGAATGCACTGCCTGTGCATGCAACACCTAGAATCCCTGGTACTGTAAAAAGAATATGTATCGGGCTGAAGAAATGGCTCAGTGGTTCATGTGCTTGCTGCAAAGCCTAACAACCTGGGATCAATTGAGTACCCAAGTAAGCCAGATGCACAAAGTGGCACAGGCATTGGGGTTCCTTGCAGTGACTGAAGGCCCTGGTGTCCCCATTCATTCCCTCTCCCTCCTTCTCTGTCTCTGTTTCTCCTTGCATGCAAATAAATAAAAAATACATTTTTAGCATGGCCTGGTGGCATGTGGCTTTAATCCCAGCACTCAGGAGGCAGAGGCAGGAGGAGGATCATCGTGAGGCACAAACCACCCCTCAGACTACATATATATTTATTTATGTCTATATGTTTTGTTTTGTTTGTTTTTTTCGAGGTAGGGTCTCACTCTAGGTCAAGCTGACCTGGAATTCATTCTGTAGTCTCAGAGTGGCCTTGAACTTACAAAGATCCTCTTACCTCTGCTTCCTGAGAGCTGGAATGAAAGGCGTGTGCCACCGTGCCTGTCATATATATATAATTTTTATTTATTTATTTTTCAGTGACAGAGAAAAAGAAGCAGATAGATAGGGCATGGGTGCACCAGGGCCTCCAGCCACTGCAAACGACCTCCAGATGCATGCACCAATTTGTGCATATGGCTCACGTGGGTACTGGGGAATTGAGCCTTGAACCGGGTTCCTTAGGCTTCACAGGCAAGCAGTTAACTGCTAAGCCAACTCTCCAGCCCCCTGAAATATATTTTTAATAAAAAGAATAGGGCTGGAGAGATGGCTTAGCGGCTAAGGCACCTGCCTGCTAAGCCTAAGAATGCTGGTTCCAATGTCCAGCAGTTCCAATCTCCTGGTCCCACGTTTAGCCAGATACAAAGTGACACAAGGGTGCAATGCCGCACTTGACCACAAGGGGCACACACATCTGGATTTTCGTTCACAGCAGCTGAGAGACTGCTGGCACGCCCATTTCTGTCTCCCTCTCTGTCTATCTCTCTCTGTCTCTCTCTCCAAAAATAAATAATAATAATAATAAAATTAAAAATAAATAAATAAATAAAAAAAGAATACATACAATTAAGAGGCACATAGTAAGATCCTCCCTTCTTCAACCTCACCATATGCCTATTGTCAAGCCAGAAGCCTGTGTTACTCTTATTTTCTGTAATGACCTATAGTTCTTTGCTTGCAGTAGATTTTGATTTAGTCAAAATGAAAAGAAAAAAATAGACTGACATTGAATTTCCATCTGAGATCTGAAAAGCCTTCCTACATTCTGAGGTGTCAACTATTGTTAGAATGTGTGTGCATAGATGATGGAATTAACCAGTAAAAGAACTTTAGCCAAAGGGTGGGTTGCAACACTGTAGAACTCTCTGGAAGGAGTGAGACCCCATGTCCCCTTATCTCCCCAGAGCTCTTATTTGGAGTCAGCCACAACACAGATTTCAGATCTCCAATGGACCAATGCGGTGGTGCACACCTTTAATCCCTGTAGATGTTGGAGCAGAGGGAGGAGGATCTCAGTGAGTTTGGGGGCACGGAGGCTGACCTGGACCTTGCTCTCTTGTTCTAGGCTGTGTATCTGACTTTGCTTGCACTGGGGAATTTACTCCAGGTTCTTAGGGCTTTGCAAGCATGTACCTAACCGCTGAGCAATCTTCTAGCCCCAGTATTCCTTTTCTAAAAATTATTATTTGTTTAATAATTATATGAGAGCCTGAGAGAGAAGGAGAGGAGAATTGTACACCTGGGTCTCCAGTCACTGCAAACGACCTCCAGATGCATGCTCCAATTTGTGCATCTCAATTTGCGTGGATCCTTGGAATTGAGCCTCCAACAGGGTCTTGGGCTTCACAGCCAAGCTTACCTGCTGAGCCATCTTTCCCACCTTAGATGTCCTCTTTGCACCCAGTGCCTTTGTGAAACAAAAGTTGCCAGAAGCAGCAGCACCTACACTTCTTAGGCTAGAACTTCCGATTGTGGAGAATAGGATGGTCAGGATTCAAAGCCCAAAATGTCTAGAACTAACATTATTCCCTACACTGACCACCTCTGTGACTGACATAACATCCTCTTGACTGTCAGGTGATTTTTTTAAAAATTAAACATTTATTTATTTACTTGAGGAAGGGAAGAGGCAGAGAGAAAGAGAGAACGGGCACAGGGCCTCCAGCCACTGCAAACACTCCCTAGACACATGTGCCCCCTTGTGCATGTGGCTGAGGAATTGAACCGGGGATCTTAGGCTTTGCAGAAAAACACCTTAAACACTTTCTAGAACTTTCTTGAAAGTTTCAGCACATCCATGACAGCAGGGGATTGACACCTGCTGAGAGCTTGAGTCAGAACCAGAGGTGGGTACTACTTTCCAAGTCCCCCTTCTCCACCTTCCTCCAGCTAGTTCACAGTGCCAAAAAGGTTCCAAACCGCCCAAACAGCGCCACCTGCTGGACACCAAGTGTTCAAACCCCTTGAGCCTGTGGGAGTGCTCACATTGAAACCACAACAATAACCACACTTTTTCACTTATTTGGTTGTCTGTTTATTATTTATTTAAGTAGGTCTTGCTTTGTATCCCAGGATAGTCTCAAACACTCTTCCTGCCTCAGCCTCCAGAATAATTGGATTACAAGTGTGCCACCACACACAGTTTAACCATACATCTGAAGATAACATTAGAATACATCTGCAAACAGAAGTAGATAGTGGGTAAAATAATTTTTTATTTATTTTTCTATATTCTTTTCTCTCAAATAAATAAAAATAAAACCTTTTTTAAAAAAAGAGCTGGAGTGCCAGGCGTGTTGGTGCACACCTTGAATTCCAGCACTCAGGAGGCAGGCAGTAGATGGTCTTCACTCAGTTGGCTGACAAAGGCCAGGGTGAAGGTGTTGTTGGCAAGTGGAAAATGAAGGAGGTCTTGCTGACACTGTTGTTGCCCGATGATGAGCAGTTTGAACATATAGTCAAATTCTGGTCAGAGGCTTCTTTGACTCAGTCTTACCGTTGGTCACTGAGGCCACTTGCAAGAGAAACTATCCCAGTCACTCCAGATCTCAACTCAGTGTGACTCTTATGTTTTTGACTTTATATTTATTTATTTATTTTCTCAAATAAATATTCTATTCTTTTTATTATTATTCTTTTTAATTATTTCTATTTATTTGTGAGAATGCGAGAGACAAAGACAGGTGGAGATATATATATGGAGAGAGAGAGAGAGAAAGAGAGAGAGAGAGAATGGGCGCTCCAGGGCCTCCAGCCACTGCAAAGGAATCCAGACACATGTGCTGCCACGTGCATCTGTTTTACATGGGTCCTGGTGAATCGAACCTGTGACCTTTTGCTTTGCATGCAAGAGCCTTCACCGCTAAGCCATCTCTCCATCCCAGTCATACTTTTAAATTTCAGTCTTTCTTTAGATCATTACCCACTGCTAGCCAACCTCTCAGAACAGAAGAGCCCAGCCCAGCCTACTTCCTCATGGCATCCCAGGGACTCTTAGAGACACACTATATTTTATTTTATTTTATTTATTTTTATTATTTATTTTATTCTATCATTTTATTTTGAGAACAACAGACAGAGAGAAAGAGACATAAAGAATGGCGGCACCAGGGCCCCCAGCCACTACTAATGAACTCCAGAGGCATGTGCCACCTTGTGTATCTATCTTACATTGATTTTGGGGAAATCGAGCCTTAATCACAGTCCTTAGGCTTCACAGACAATTGCTTAACCACTAATCCATCTCACCTCACCAGCTCAATGTGTGTGTGTGTGTGTGTGTGTGTGTGTGTGTGTGTGTGTTTCTTGAATTTTCATTTATTTATTTCAGAGAGAGAGATTGGGTGTCCCAGGGCCTCTAGCCACTGCAAAGGACCTCCAGACTCATGCGCCACTATTTTTAACAAAGTGGGAGAAGTAGGAGCATTGTTGTGTGTAAGGCCACTCTGAGATTACATAGTGAATAGGAGGTCAGCTTTGAGCTTCAGCAAGATCCTATCTTTTAAAACAAAAAATAACAAAAAAAAGTTACTTTCACTGTCCCCACTGGGGCACATGCATCTGGAGTTCATTTGCAATGGCTTGAGGACCTGCTGTGCCCATTCTCTCCCTCAAATAAATTTCCCTCTCTCAAACAAATAAATAAATAAATAAATATATTTTTAAAATTAAAAAACTTATTTGAGAGGCATAATATGAATGAGAATATGAATGACTGGAGATGGCTTAGTGGATAAGGTGCTTTCCTACAAAGCCAAAGGCCTTGGAGCCCCATTCTCTCTCTCTCTGTCTCTGTATGACCCCTTCTAACTCTCTATAAATAACAAAAAATAATAAAATGAAATAATAATAATAATAATGAAATAAAATACATTCATGGTGGTGCTCAGGCCTTTCATCCCATCAGCACTAGGAGGAAGGAAGAGAGTGAGGAGGGTAGTGGCTGTGAGTTCAAGGCCACCCTGAGACAACAAAGTGAATTTCAGCTAAGCCTGGGATAGTGCCAGGCCCTACATCGAAAACCAAAAAAAAACAAAAAAAAAAACACAAAAATCAAAGAAATAAATTTAACATCTATCATAATTACAGTGTCATGTATCCAGAAGCGGGAGGAGGTGTTTAAAGCATGATATATACATACATACATACACATACACACACACACACACACACACACACACACACACACACACACACACACTAGACAGATAGATAGATAGATAGACAGATAGATAGATAGATAGTCGGGAGCCCCGTTTTTGTACCACGCAGAGAGTCCCTGGAACACCCAGGCCTTCTCCTGGCCCGTCCAGCTCCAGATTCTCTAACCTCGGGTGAACGTGTAGTGTTCTGCTGGTTCCAAAAAAATGCTCAAAATGACCACCTGAAAATGGACTGCTGAGCCAGGGGACAGGTGGTGCACAGAAGGGTCTTTTTGGAAATGGAGCGATATCTTATATTTCATGCCATCCCTCGAGATTCTGAGCCTACGGGAAGGGGATGTCTTTCAAATGAACAAACAGGCCACAGAGGGTGTGTTTTCCTAGGAATAGCCCTGCGCAACTAAGGAGATCGTGGAGGGCTGACGGGCAAGGGCCTTGAGGAGTTAGAAGCCGGCCGTTAGAGAGCGAGGCCCTGCTTCAAATACTAAGGTAGAGAGATTTAAAAATCTTCCCGGGGACTCACCTGTCATTGGTGTTGATGATGAGAGGGACTCAGTTTTCTGAAGTGCGCTTGGTTGTCAGTGCAGGACCCTGGAAGGAGAGGCAGAACCCCGTGAAGTGCGAGGAGAAGTGTTGTTTTACTGCCCGCTCACCCAGGCCAGTAGGAAGCTGATTCCTAGGCTGAAGCCCAATCGCATTGTCATTCTCGCTTTTCAGTTGCTTATTTTTATGACTCTTTTACCCTTTTCATTGCAGAGGAACCTTGTGAAGTGCCCACCATACGTTGGTACCATCGTGCCCGTTTTCACCCCGGCCAGGCGATGGAGGACGCGTCGCTGTGGGATGGTGAGCATTCCCCATGTTGCTCTGGTTCCTAACTTTTGGCAGCAGCAGTCCACCAGTGGTGGGATTCAGTGCCTGTCCCATTGCCCCACGTCCTCTGGTTTCTGCACACTCTCTTCTGCACAATCTCCTGAGCATTGGTGGCTCTGTTTGATTTTGTGGTGCTTGTTTTGCTTTTTAGTTATAGACCCACTCAGTGAGTGTGTAAACAGCATGTGTGGGTTCCATCCTTACCCTCGTCCCCGCCCCCTCCCCAAGGGACCCTGCTCCCTGGGGATGCCAGTTACATCCCCATAGGTATTGTGGGTCATGCATTTGGGGTAGCTGTCAGTTATCGGGCGAGGCCATGTCTCTGTCCCACCTTGTGGCTCTCACAATCTTTCAGCCCACACTTGCATGAATCTCTCTGAGCCTGCCCGGTTGAGTGTTATGGCTGCCGCTGATGAGGTCTGGGAGCCGCTGTGTCTCTGGATCTCTGTGACTCTGGACTCTGTGGGAGTCGAGTGTTCTCTGTGCCTATCTCCTTCACCTTTGTGCTGGTTGGAGTCTATTCTCATACTCAGAGTTTAGCAGCCTCTAGAATTATGCTCAATAGTACATTTTATTTTCCTCCCCATCACACGGTGTAGGTTTCAAAGTCTGCCCTCAACCAGCCTTGTGGCTCTTCTCCTCAAGATCTCTGTGCAGTGTCTGGGGTGCTGTTTCAGCTAGAAAGCTCGACTTCTCTTTTGATAGGGGTTCAGGTATCTTTACATGAATTTTGCTGAATTTGTCCTTGGATCTCATTGCCTCTGTGCAAGGAGAAAAACAAAGAAAAACAAAACATGCAGTCTGCATTGGCGAATTGGTTTCTATGCCACAGAGGGCAGTGGGATTTTATAGGAGAGCCACTGTTGTGGTTTCTGTACCATCCGGCCCCCTTTTCTCTCACCAGGAAAGCTTCTGAAACCAACTCTGAATTTTCTTGATCATGACAAAGGCCTGCATAACAGTCTGGGTCTCTCCTGCAGAGATAGAGCTCATAGAGTTTTTCTCTAATTTTTGAAGCATATCGAGTCCTTTCCTTAGTGGGACCTAAGAGACCTTGGCCAAATGTGTTTCTGAATCACTTGTTCCTTCGATTGATTGATTGATTGATTGATTGATTGATTGATTGATTGATTTTGGAGAGACACAAGGAGAGGGAGAGAGAATGGACACACCAGGGCCCTCAGACCGTACAAATGAACTCCAGATACATGCACCACCATGTGCATCTGGCTAAGGTGGGACATGGGGCATTGAACCTGGTTCTTTTTGCTTCGCTGGCAAATGAATTAACCACTAAGCCATTGCTCCAGCCCTTCTATATTTTATTTATTTATGTTTTGGTTTTTAGAGGTAGGGCCTCACTCTAGCTCAGGCTACCTGGAAGTCACATTCTCTCTCTCTCTCTGTCTCTCTGACTCCTCCTATCTCTCCTATAAATAATAAAAATAGTATCGACTGGAGCCATGGCTTAGCGGTTAAGGCGCCTGCCTCCTAAGCCCAAGAACACTGGTTCCAATCTCCAGGTCCCACGTTTGCCAGATGCAAAAGTGAGTGCAAGGGCGCAAGGCCGCACTTGCCCACAAGAGGCGCACACATCTGCATTTCGTTCAGCAGCTGAGAGACTGCTGGCGGGCCCATGTCTATCTGTCTTCCTATCCCTCGCTGTCTGTCTGCCTCTCTGTGTCTCTCTCTAAAAAAAAAAAAATTTGGAAAAAAAATAAAAGTAATAAAAGGAAATAATAATAATAATAAAATAGATCTATGGTGGCGCATGCTCGCATTTCATCCCAGCAGCACTAGGAGGAGGCAGAGTGAGCAGGGTCGTGGCTATGAGTTCGAGGCCACCCTGATCGACCGAGTGAATTCCAGCTCAGCCTGGGATAGAACCAGTCCCTACCTCGAAAATCAAAGAAACCCCAAAAACCAAAGAAATAAATGTAACATCTACAGAAAGTACAATGTCACGCAGCCAAAAGCAGGAGGAGGTGTTTAGAGCATGATATATACATACATATATAGATAGATGGATAGACAGATCGATAGATAGATATAGATATATATACACATATACATACATATATAGCATGTATTAATATGTATTTATTTTATGTATTATATATTATTCATATATATACACATATAAATATATATTTAAATTTATATATAAACTTATATGTAAATATGTGAATTCATATATGAATATACATGTAAATTTATACATATATATATAAATTCATGTGATATATATTTACATATATGATATGTATAACATATTATTACATGTATTATAGATTATTATACATTATATAAACTACATAATATATACATATACAAATATATATAATTATATGTAAATATATAAATTTTTATGTGTATCATAATAGGAATAGGTTTGAGGCCATATGTAAATTTATATCCATAAATACATATATATATATATATATATATATATATATATATATATATATATATATATATAATGTTGGGGGTGTGTGACGTAGGGACTGGCTGTGCTGTATGGGCTGACCCAGAATTCACTGTGACGTCTCAGGCTGGCCTTGAACTCACAGCTACGACCCTTCTAACATGTACTTATTCACAATTGGTTTCGAGGAAAAGTGAGAATAACTTCTAAGAAGTGTCAATCTCAGAAGTAAATCCTTCTAATGTCCTAACATACATAGTATGTGCCAGCAAGCATTCTTTGGATCTCAGTTGAAGGGAGGCTTCGATGATGTCGACTTTTCACGTGATGACACCAGGTGACACTGGCCTTGTGTCTGTGGAATTTTCTTTCCCAGGAGATCTTCTGGGAAGGTTCTGACACCAACTCTGAATTTTCTTTATCATGACAAAGGCCTGCATAGCCGTCTGTGTCTCTGCAGAGAGAGAGCTCAGGTTTTTTTCTGTAATTTTCAAAGAATATCGATTCCTCTCTCTTAGCAGGACCTAATAGACGTTTGCCAAATGTGTTTTATGTAATTGCTTCACTTTCAAGTATTCCCAGCATTTAGGCTGTGTAAGGTCAATGCTTCAGGCTGTTTTGATCATAATTCATTTTATTTTATTGTATGTTTTGGTTTTCTTTCTTTGTCTTTTTTTGCTTGCTTGCGTCTTTGCTTTCTGTCTTCCTTCATTCCTTCCTTTCTTTTCTTTTCTTTCTTTCTTTTTCTTTCTTTCTTTCTTTCTTTCTTTCTTTCTTACTTTCTTCTTTTTGTTACTTTGGTTTTGCGATGTAGGGTCTCTTTTTCGATTTGATGCTGAACAGGAATTCACCATGGCATCTCAGGGCGCCTTGAACTCTCTGCCATCCTCCTACCTCTGCCTGCCAGGGCTGGGATTCAAGACATGCGCCACCACGCCTGGCTATATTTTGGTTTTCACGGGACTCACTCTAGCGCAGGCTGAACTGGAACACACGATGTTATCTCAGGCTGGCTTTTGAACTCACACCTAAGCATGTACATCTGCCTTGTCAGTTCTGGGGATCAAGGTGCATTGAACCACGTCAAGCTCAAAGGATTTAGTAGACTCATGCCTCCTGATGGTGGAAAATCACAGACAAAAATCTCGAGATCGCCTCATAGGTCAAATTTCACACATAGGTTTTCAATACTTGTAATTGAAGTGAGATGCCCTGGAAGGGAACGTATGATTCTTGAGATACTTGTCCCCAAACGCTAATGAGATCCTGTCCTGGCAAGTAAAGGTGTAATTCTACTTGGAAACCTTTTAAAGTGTTTCCAGACAGTGGAATCATTGTCTGAAATGATATTTTCGAGAAGCATAAAGCGTAACTATCATGCGCTTGCTCTTTCTCTTCAACGTCAGATTTGGAGTTTTAATTCTTTTTGTGCATCACGACAGGCCACCACAAATTCTCACTGTGTTAATAGGGGTCCTGGTGTTTTGTACTGATTGACTTTCATTCCTGATTGCAAGTGTGACTGAATGAACAGATGGCATATTGGCGATGTTTCCATATCTTGCCCTTGTTGTGGTCCATCACCACACCTGCATCCACTGTGTTGTCAGGAAGGTTCTCAAGCGCCTCCTTGTGGGGACACTGGGCCTCAGGTACACTTTCCAAGTCTGAGGTTCTCGATTCCCTTCTGCCCACTCTTCCAGCTCCTAAGGCTTATAAGGAATTAAAAGGAATTTCTGGGCTGGAGAGAATACTTAGGGGTTAAGGCGCCTGCAAACGAACTCCAGATGTGTGCCCCCTTGTGCATCTGGCTTACCTGGGTCCTGGGAAGTTGAACCTGTGTCCCTCGGCTTTGCAGGCAAGTACTTTAACTGCTATGCCATCTCCAGTCCTAAAATTAATTTTTTTTGGTTTTTCAAAGTAGAGTCTCTCTCTCTAGCCAAGGCTAACCTGGAATTCACTATAGTAGTCAGTGGCCTTGAATGCATGGCGATCCTCTACTTTTGCCTCCCAAGTGCTAGGATTAAAGCGTGCACCACCACACCTGGCCTAAAATTAACTTTTTTAAAATTATATTTTTGCAAGAGGTGGGAGATGAGAGACAGGGCAAGAATGGCATACCAGGACCTCCAGGTGCTGCAAATGGACTCAGATGCATGTGTCACTTTGTTTATCTGTTTTTATGTAGGTACTGGGAAGCCAACCCAGGTCTTTTGTGTCTCTGCGAGCAAGTGTCTTAACAGCTGAGCCATCTCTCCAGCCCCTGAAACACTTCTTCAAAAATGATATCTTAGCTGGGCATGGTGGCACACACCTTTAATCCCAGCACTCAGGGAGGCAGAGGTAGGAGGATCGCGGTGAGTTCAAGGCCACCCCTGAGACTACATAGTTAATTCCAGGTCAGCCTGGACCAGAGTAAAACCCTACCTCGGAAAAAAAAAAGATATCTTAATTGGTTTACCAATAGTAGGCTTATTCACATATCCTTGGTTTTGATTCATCCTCCCACCATCCCATCCTTCCCTAATCCCCCACCCCTATTTAAACCCTGCCCTACTGTGATTCCTACACCACATTCAGGTCCCATGTGTTCCAGTGTCCTCTCACAGTAACTGCCATTGCCTCATTCTAGCGTCTTGTTCTCTATAGGCACTCTGACTTTCAGCTGCTCATCTAGAAAGTTGAAGCTCGGGTCTGCAAGTCAAGTGAGCATGCAGCTGTGGCGTTCTGTGATGGGAACTCTGGGATGAGGACCAGAAGCCTTGTCCACCTGAGCACCTGTCTCTGGAAGGCCAAACCAGGCTGGCTGCTGCTGGGGGAAGTTGCCTGTCAACCAGGTAAAGGGCTCCTTGATCCTGTCTGTCATGAAGCCGGTGCTGGACAGTGAAGCTGCCTTGGACCTGCTTCTGTATCCAAGTTCAGTGACTCTCTCTTCTAGTGTGACTTGTACTCCAAGGTTAAAGAATGTGCTGTGACTCAGAAGGCCCAGCATTGATTTCAATCTTGCTAATTTTTTCATTTTCAGAAAAAATATTATTTCATTGTCTTTTGAAATCTTGGGATTTTTTCCTCTGTTAAAATTGAACATATCTGTGGTGGTTTGATTCAGGTATCCCCATAAACTTAGGTGTTCTGAATGCTAGTCTCCTCAGCTGATGGTATTGGAAATTAAAGCCTCCTGGAGGTAGAGTATTGGGGGCGGGCTTATGGGTATTATAGCCAGCTTCCCTTGCCAGTATTTGGCACACTCTCCTGTTGCTAGCGTCCATGTTATGTTGGCAGGGGTGATGTCTACTCTGCTCATGCCATCATTTTCCCTGCCATCATGGAACTTTCTGCTCAAGCCTATAAGCCACAGTAAACCTCTTTTTTTCCCCACAAGCTGTTCTTGGTCAGGTGATTTCTATCAGCAGTGTGAGCTTGACTGCAACAGTAAAGTGGTACCAAGGAACGATTTCTGCTGGACACCTGACTGTGTGGTTTTGGCCTTTTGGAGCTGATTTTCAAGAGGAATGTGGAAGGGTTTGAAACCTCAGCCTAAGAGATGCCTTGCAGTGCTGTAAGTACAGCTTGATGGACTATTCTGCTCAGAGTTGAAAGGCCTGAATGCAGTAAGAACTATGGACTGTGAGGTTTGGCTTATGAGGGAGAGAAGGAGCTTTACTTGGACTTGGCTAGCAGTTGGTATGAGATGCTTGAAGTTATGCCCGTGTCCTGAGAAGTTGTGCAGGGTTGCTTTGCGTAGAAATGAACTGATGTGAGCAGAGGGATGTGACACAGAAAAAATGAAATCTTGGGACTAAACTGCTGCCCGTTCACTGCAAATTTTTTGAGACATTATAACTTTTGAGATTGAGCCAGCTGAACTGCCCTTTTGAAGGGGCCTGAATGCTGAAGGAGTGCCCTGTTCTACGAAGTCTGCTTTATTCCCCCCTGGATTAACAAATTGTCACTCTAGCTCATATTATGGTGCATAAGAAATGTAGGAAAGAGAGGGTCATTGAGTTTACAATGTGATATTGTAATTTAGAAGTGGCCATGGGTAGTGTGAAGCAGGTTTGCTGGATGCCTGCATGGAGATCCCATGGGGCCATGAGGATGGACCTTCGGTTGTAGTGGAGACCCAGTGGAGATGCCGGGACCATGAGATGGCTGCCAGGAGGGCTGCTGGTCCCAGATGAAGTTTCCAGGCCCGTGAGTAGCCTGGCTGGAGGGCGGAGTGGAACTCCAGAGGCTTGCTGCTGGTTAGAATTATCGCTCTTGGAGATTTGTCATTGACTAGAGTTGTTGGACTTGGAGCTACAGAGTTTGATGTTTGCCCTGGTTGTTTTAAATCTTGTATTGGTTGAATATTTCTGTGCTTTGCCCAATGCATCCTTTTCAGTGGGAATGTTTGTTCTGTGTCATTTGGGGTTTTGGAAGGACTTTTTGGGTATTGTGGGTCAGTTAAAGACCTTGGATTATGGGGAATGTATGAAAATCATTAGGATTGATAAAAACTATGGGGTCTTTGAAAGCTGCATGAATGCAATGCATTTTACATCATGTATGGTTATCAGTTTATGGGGGCCAGGGGGTGGGATGTGGTAGTTTGATTCAGGTGTCCCCATCAACTTAAGTACCCTGAATGCTAGTCTCTCCAGCTGATGGCAATTGAAAAGTAAAGCCTCCTGGAGGTAGAATATTGTTGGGGAGGGCTTATGGGTATTAGAGCCAGCTTCCCCTTGCCATGTGTGACACACTCTTTTGTTGCTATGGTCCACCGTTGGTTGGCCAGGGTGATGTCTACACTCTGCTCATGCCATCATGGAGCTTTCCCCTTGAGCCTGTAAGCCAAAGTAAACCTTTTTTTTTTTCCTCAAGCTGCTCTTGGCCAGGTGATTTCTACCAGCAGTGTGAACCTGGCATGGCGTCATCCCATTACAAAACATTTTATTCACTTGTTAGATAGGGAGAGAGGAAGAGGCAGACAGAACAGGCACACCAGGGCCTTCAGCCACTGCAAAGGAATTTCAGGCACATGCTCCACCTTGCTAGAATCTGGCTCATGTGGGTCCTAGGGAAACAAACGTGGGTCCTTAGGCTTTGCAGGCAAGTGCCTTAACTGCTAAGCCATCTCTCTAACCCCTAGCATCCCATTTTTATTGGCTATTTTATTTCCTTTATTTTTTCTCTCAGGATTGCTTGAACTTTCTGAGGTCATTAGTACTTCAAATTTTAAGAGTTATTGTGTGTGTGTGTGTGTGTGTGTGTGTGTGTGTGTGTGTGTGACAAATGGTGGTCGGGTCTTGGTGGGGATTGCATTGACTCTGTAGATTGTTTGTTTTGTTTTGTTTTTGTTTGTTTTTGCCTGGTTTTTTTGAGGTAGGGTCTCACTCTAGCTCAGGCTGACCTGGAATTCATTTGGTAGTCTCTGGGTGGCCTCAAACTCACAGCGATCCTCCTACCTCTGCCTCCTGAGTGCTGGGATTAAAGGTGTGCACCACCACACCCGGTTTGTAGATTGCTTTTGGTCAGAGCTGGTTTCACAACATGGATGCTTCCAGTCCATGGGCATGGGAGGGGAGGTCTGTTACTAGTGTTCTCTGGAACTTTCCAGGTTCTTGGCCTCTTACTCAACGAACTGAAGAAAGGTGCACACAGGGAGTTTAGCAGCAAGAAACTTCATGAGGAGCAAAGTGATGATGAAGGGTCAGCACACTGCCCAAGGGCAACAGGCACTGGAGTGGAGAGTGCTCACAGGCCCAGGGACATGGTCGGGGCCATTGCTCTGCAGTAGCCTTAGGTGGGGATGGGTCATTTGCCTGGCATATCGTTTGGTGCTCTGATTTCAGTTACAGACAGTTTTCCTTTTCTCTACAGTGCACAGGACTTCACCTGATGCATTTATTTTATCATATTCATACCTATTCATACATAGGCATACAATAATAAATAGTGCTTTCTTCCTGAAAGGTCACTTAAAGGACACAATAATATGCATGTACCCTAAAGCCCTTCAGGCTGGGTGGCCCCTACTGTTCTGATTCCTAAGCTATCTTAGGATGTATTTGAATGGGTGCTTAATGCAAACAATGGCTCCAAGGGGAGGAGAAAATGGTTGTTATGTGGCTCCAGGTGTACATGTAAGTGTAGCTCAGTGCAGGTGGGGTTCCAGGTTGCTAGGTGCCTTGTATAAGAGAAGGGTGTGCTTGCAGCTCAGGTCAAGCAATGTCCAGGGTGCCTGAACTACTGGCTATGCCTGCCTGCCTGCCTCTGATCCTTATGTACTCTAATGCCTTCTTCAGTTTCTTTCTCAAGTGTTTTTAAAATGTCACTTCCATGTTTAGGGTTTTGTTGTTGTTTTTCGAGGCAGGGTCTCAATCTAGGACAGGCTGACCTGGAATTCACTGTGTAGTCTCAGGGTGGCTTCAAATTCAACAGCGATCCTCTTACCTCTGCCTCCCAAGTGCTGGGATTAAAGGCACGCATGACACACCCAGAGCCAGGGTTAGGTTTATTCTCAAGTTGTGTGTATGTGTGTCCATTCATCTTTCTGTCTACCTCATCTATTTGTGGCAATTGTGAATGGGATTGTTTCCCTGGTTTCATCCTCAGCATGTTTGCTATTGGATTTACATGGGTACTGGGAATCAAACTGTGGCGCAAGCTGCTCTTACAAGATTTCGAGCTGGGCGGAGTGCGAGATTGAAGAGACATTCACTGGGTCATTCGTGCTTCAAGAATGCCATTTATTGAATGCAGAGGGTGATATATATATAGTCTTACAGCACTCTGGAAATGTACCAGGGTTAGAAGGTTATGTTCTCATATCCTGTTGTTTACATCCTCCTATCCTGTTGTTTACATCCTCCTGTCCTGTTGTTAACAGTTAAGCAAGAGCCACCTGTGGCAAACGGAACTTGTGTTTAGGCCAGGAAATGGGAGTGGAACAGGATGTTCTTAGGCAAACAATCCTTGGTCATGTCAGTCAAGCAGGGCAGCAGACTCCCCGGGAGGGAGGGTGGACCCACAGGTCCCCCTTCCTTAAATATAAATGAGCATCTGTCTTAGGTTGCCTCGGATGTCGACATCTATCTTACCCGTCATGGAGAAGCCTGCCCAGGCCCCGCAGACTTTCTGTCTTAGGTTGATAGACATCCCCCAGGTCTTACCCGTCATTGATTACTCATTTATCTTGTAAGCTCACTATACTTGAGCAGTGGGGTTATCTGCTGCCAGAGACATCAAGACCTGTTTGGTCTGAAATTGGCACTGGGCTTGAGTTTTTGCCATACAGCAGAGACAGACCAAGGACAAAGCCACACCACCCAGGGTGATTAGCCCTAGGCCATAGAGACCCACTCCATTCCTACAAAAGCACTGGTCTGCAAATTGCAACCCTTTAAAGTAAATCTATTTGTCCTTACAGTAGAGCTATCTGTTGATTTGAATTTAGTATATCCAATTGTATGAGAGAATTTAAATGATTTTGAGTGTTGAGTGTAGAAGCTACTTCCCCTGAGAGCAAGTCCACAGTGCTCGCTGTAACAGCAGATTGGGAAAGGGCTATGCCAGCAACAGTAACTGCGGTTGCAATTGCAGCAACAATAGCTGCAGATACACCAAGTCTCTTTTCTGCTGGGTGAGAGTCAGCTGTGTCTGTCAAGTCTTCACTGCCAGGTGAGAATCAGCTGTGTCTGTCAAGTCTTCACTGCCAGGCGAGAATCAGCTGTGTCTGTCAAGTCTTCACTGCTGGGTGAGAATCAGCTGCTTCTGTGGCATCAGTGGCAGGTGGCAGTCCTGTGAAGAACAATTGAGGATATCTCCCGAGGGAGTTTCATTAGTCCCAGATATGCTGTAAATTGGCTTTCTCTAGATCAAGATGCATAGCAGGTCTTCCTAAGCTTTAAATTAATACTCACAAACCTAGGCCAAACCTGGGCATTCCAGGCCACTGGCATCAGTATCGGCAGGTTCTTGACGAATACCCGATAGGTCCCCGGTTGACTCTATGGCAGGGTCCGCAACAGCCCGAACACAACGCTCAGGAACCCAAATTGGATTTTCTCCATCCTGTGGAAAAACACAAACAGACCCTCGGGCCCAAATTAACACTGGATCTGGCCCTTTCCATTTGCCCGTAGAAAGATCTTTCCATTTAGCCAGAGGTTTAGCTTGCGTAGGTGCACACCAATGACGATCAGCTGCTGAGTGGCCATGAGCATCCACCGTTAAAAAATTTAAAATGTATAATGTTAAGGAGAGAAAGGAATGAGGTGAACCAAGGTGATCCCTTATCAAACTAGCGCCATCAGGCTTTGCAAGCAAACACCTTTCACCTCTGAGCCATCTCCACAGCCCATATTGGATATTGGTATATAGGAAGGGTACTTAGTATTTTTTTTTTTTTTTTTTTTGGTTTTTCGAGGTAGGGTTTCACTCTGGTCCAGGCTGACCTGGAATTAACTATGTAGTCTCAGGGTGGCCTTGAACTCTCAGCGATCCTCCTACCTCTGCCTCCCGAGTGCTGGGATTAAAGGCGTGCGCCACCATGCCCGGCTCGGTACTTAGTATTTTTTGTTCTAAATTTAAAAAATAATTCATGAGGGTTGGGGATTTAGTTCAGTGGATGACCGCTTGCCTAGCAAGCGCAAGAGCCTTCGTTCGGTTCTCAGCACCAAAAACAATAATAATAATAATAATAATTCATGTATTTATTTGGGGGAGAGAGAATGAATGAATGAACATGAGCAAGCCAGGACCTCCAAGTCATCAGGCATTACAAGCAAGCATCTTTGACCACGGAGAAATCTCCAGCCCTTTTAAAAAACTTTTCATTGAGGCTGCAGCAATGGCTTAGCAGTTAGACACTTGCCTGTGAAGCCTAAGGACCCAGGTTCGATTCCCCAGGACCCGTAAGCCAAATGTACAAGGTGGCACATGTGCCTAGAGTTCATTGCAGTGGCTGAGGCCATGGTGTGCCCATTCTTTCTCTCTCTCTCCCCCTCTTCCTGTTTCTCTCAAATAACTGCATAAAAATTTTAAATAACTTTATTGACAGTTTCCATAAATGAAGACAATATACCATGATCATAACCCTCCTTCCCCACCACGATCCTCCTCCATTGAATCTCTTCCTTCTAACTAGTTTCTCTTCAATGTTGATGTCTTCATGTTTTCCCTCCTATCATGCAGGCCTGTGGAGGTAACGTTAGCCACCTTAAAAATCATGAATATCCTAGACACTTTGTGTGATTATTTTTAGCTTAATTTTATTTATTGGCAATGTGTATAATGTATTTTGACCATAATCATCTCCCATTACCTTCTTTTCTTCGTCCCACTGAACTCTTCCTCCTTCCCACTGAGTTTAACTCCTTCCAGGGATTGAGAAAACAATCTGAGAAGCACATTTAAAACAGAGGTCCAAAGCACAGGGAGTCATTATCTGGTGAACGTGCTGACGAGGGGAAGTGTTAGGGGGAGGTTTTGACACAGAAAATAGTTTGTTCAAAGGCAAGAAGAACAGTGGTCTGTTCCAGGAATCAACATTTTAGTATAGCTGAATAGAAACCAGAGTTTAAGATCAACAGTAGCAGGAGACCAAAGGGAAAAGAGGCAGGGACTTTTGCCACCGATTTCAGTGATCATAGACCTTGAGAAGCACAGGAGTTGGGCTCATGTCAGACAGATATTTGAACTCTGAATTTCTTCTCCATGGCCATAGGTATATAATTGAATGTCTTTACACCTGTGTTCTAGTCAGAAGAGGAAGAATGGGTACCTTGGACTTAATTTTTACTTGCGGTCTGTATCGCTGTTTTGGACATTGGCGTATTGGGCACTTCTCTGTGTTTGAGGCACTGGTACAGAACCCAGAGCTTCTTGTATGCTTGGCAAGTGCTCTACATTGAGCTATCCCCCCAGTTCTCTCCATCAGACTCTCTGCTTTTTACCATTTAATATTCTCATCATGGACCTTATTATAGCCTGACTTTCTTTGCCACATGTCTATAAGACAACAAGTTTGTTGGCTCTCTTGGGTCAGGTGCGTCTGGAGGTGCACATGGTGGGTCTGGCAGCTGTACTTTCCTCTGCAGTTACACGTTGGCACTGTGGGTCTGTGTCCATCTTGCAAGCATAGTTAATGGGAAGTGTTCTTGGAGGTCGATCATTGGTTATGTGCTGTTTCATTGGAGTTATGCTCTTTCAAGGCTGAAGGCCAAAAGCACATGGAAAACTCACTAAAAGAAAGTTACTATGAGGACTTGCTTCAAAACAGTCAGCTCTCATTCCCCAAGGTTCTTTGTGTCCTGCTCCACTGTGGCTGTGAGTGAGTTTGTTTTTACAGTGACATGTTTATAGTCTAAGTTTCAGCTTTGGAGATCAGCATCATAACAAGCGTCAGGGTGATGACTGCAGAGTTCATACTCACTAGTAGGACTGATGTGGGAACTGAACAGACAGTAACAGCATTCTAGTCATCCACTGACCAGGGATATCTGAAATCCATGATTTTGTGTTCTCTGTTCATTCATTGCCACTAGAAGGAAATTTTGACACTTTACAGTTACCTACAGAAATGGCTTTCAAAAGATAATTTCACAAATGACCAAAACATCCAGTTTCATTTTTGAATGTCTGACACTGAAATAAGAAAAGGAAAACTTTTTTTTTTTCTCCGTGGACCTGTACTAGGGCAGCCCCCTGAAACAGCATTATGTGATCATCTTAAGTGCTCAGGTGATGAGGAGATCTGTTCCTTTGTTACCTGAGGCTAGGGTAATACTACAGAGACGTGGAGAACCCGGGTCACGCACCACCTTGTGCCTCTGGCTTACTTGGGTCCTGGGAATTGAACCAAGGTCCTTTGGCTTTGCAGGCAAACGCCTTAACTACTAAGCCATCTCTCCAGACCTGGCTTGTGCTTTTATATTTACTCTGCTTCTAGTCTCAAGATAGACCAATGACAGCCAGGCATGGTGGTGCACCCCTTTAATCCCAGCATTCGGGAGGCAGTGTTATGAAGACTGATGGGAGTTTGAGGCCACCCCGAGACTACATAGTGAATTCAAGGTCAGCCTAGACTAGAGTGAGACCCTATCTCCAAAAAAGAAAGACAGAATTCACTCACATCACATCCTCACAATTCCCTTTCCAGAGAATCTTTATAGACATGAAAGCCATGGTCCATCATATGCATGACAAACCACTTGTCCCATTTTATTATTTATATATTTTACTTATTTGTGTGAGAGACAGGCAGATCAAGAGAGAGAGAGAGAGAGAGAGAGGGTGTGTGAGTGTACACGTGTTTGCTAGGCCCTCCAGCCACTGCAATGGATGGCATCTGGCTTTAGGTACAGGTGTATCAAACCTGGGTCCATTGGCATTGCAGGCAAGTGTCTTAACTGCTAAGCCATCTCTCCAGCCCCAACTCATCCCATTTTTAGACATTCCTGTGGGGTCCACCCTTTGCCATCCTGCCACAGGAGGGTTTCATGGGACACTTTGACCCATGTGGCCTCTACCAGGATATGGACTGACTTTCCTACTCTTTGTTTTTTTAGGTAGGGTCTCCTCTACTCCAGGCTGACCTGGAATTCACTATGTAGTCTCAGCGTGGCCTTGAACTCACTACAGATCCTCCTACCTCTACCTCCTGAGTGCTGGGATTAAAGTCATGTGCCACATACTTGCCTTTAATTTTTATTTGAGAGAGAGAGAGAAAGAATAGGATAGAGCTGCCAGGCATGGGAGTCTGCTCTAAATGCTGCTCTCATGTGGTAGGCTTAGAGGCCCCTCTGGTCAGGAAAGGAGAGTTGGGCAGAGCAGACCTGCTGATCTGCCTGTCCTTTCCTAGCACAGCTGTAACAAAGTACCACCATCCTCGTCTCTTGAATAGAAATGTGCTGCTGGGCGTGGTGGTGCACACCTCTAATCCCAGCACTTGGGAGGCAGAGGCAGGAGGAGCGCCATGAGTTCAAGGCCATCCTGAATTCTGGGTCAGCCGGGCTACAGTGAGACCATACCTCAAAAAACAAAAATAAATAAATAAATAAATAGATAGATAGATAATGAACAAACAAAAAATAAATAAAATAAAATATAGAA